>JADRCH010000161.1:2064789-2067641 GCA_019843965.1 Rhynchomys soricoides
TCATCTATAAGAGCCGAACAAACATGGCCAGATGTTTCTGAAGGTTTGTTTCTAACAGCGTGTTTCCTAACCTCTTATAGATAGTTAATAAATATCCTTAAACACTAGTTTTTAAAACACGTCACATTTAGAACATTTTGCAAGACCTTTCTAAGTAAGGAGACATGTGTTTCAGACGGCAGGCCTCTTTGGCACACTACTGCTTGCAGTTGGTAATATTCATTAGCCGATGGATGGGCCAGCTGCGTATCGGCAGCCCAACCATGCTCCCAGGATGAGGTCAGTGGCTGTCACATGGGTAATGTCCTCATGACTGAAGAAAAAGCGGTAACTCAGCGGCTTTAACTGAGCCCATGTACTTCTAGTTACGTCCATCAATGGTGAACTTCAGCTTCTGGCTGCTCCAAGTCCTTCAGGGTCAAGCCTACCCTCTCTGGCACATGCATATCCATAGTTGAAGCAGATCGCCAAGATCAGGGCTACCATCTTTGAATTGCTCTACCTAGATAATTCAGCAAGGACTAGATGAATTCAAAGGTTACTGCCTTTGTACAATTGCTTGGATTCCACACTAGGACTCTTTCCTGAAAGCAATGACTTTCAAAGGTCTACTCTCCAAATTGTAGGTAAACAAGCTCTTCGCTACTGTAAGTTTCCAAGTCTCTGGGATGAACTGCTTCTTCAAGCCAGTGTCTGGAGGTCTCAGTCCCTTTTTAGTAATCAGGTAACTAGGACTTGGGCGGTGAGTAAAGTTCTTACTTAGTTCTTGCCCTGGGTTTAATCCTCAGCACCAAAAACTAAATCGAAATCAAGGAATCTTCCGAGGGGACTATCCATTTTCTCTTGTTCTCTAGGCTCACCTCCTCCCCACCTCTGCTGGAGTGCTTCAAGACCTGAGACTTACTGAGCTCAAGGGAGTCCATCTCTCCTCTCCCCTTTGCATTTCACTATCCACCAAGGATGGTACACATTTGGTTTAGTGTTCCTCCTCGGGCGCTGGTCTCAACTCTGCCCTTTCAAACTGGATGTCAGAGTCAGTAGTGATGCCCAGACTCACATATACACTGGGCCAAAATAAACTCCCCCTTCTTTATGTGAGTCTTCTACAAGGCCTTGGGGCTCCTCTCTGCCTGTGAACTTAGCCGAGAGCATCTCAGCCTGTCAGAAACAGCTTAATTAGAGAGAAAGGACTGGGATCTTATTTCTTTTCCTTCAAGGATGTGCTCTAGTTTTGTTCATGTTCCTGGGCCTTTCCTCAAAGTGCTTGTTAAGGAGATTGGAAAGAACATCTTTGCTTGGACTCAGAGTTCCATTTTGCTGTGACTCAGTGTTCCGTCTCTGGGACAAATAACCCAAGGAAAACAACTTACATGGACTCAAGGTTTCAGGGGTTTGAAACTACGATAGGGCTCCTGCCATCACCACAGACCTATGGTGCAGCAAAACATGTGGGCAGGAAGGCACGGTGTAACAGTTGTTCATTCCATGTCAGCCAGGAAGCAGAAACAAGATAGGAAGGGACAGGACAGGATTATCCTTCTAAGTGACCTGATTTATGAAGCCAAGCTCCACTACCCCAAAAGTCTCTTCAGTATGATCTTTACAGCCTGTTGCCTCTAACGATCCAGTTAGCGCTTGGTGATCAGATCTACCAGCTATGGACCAAGCTTTCAAAACATGGCCCTTTGAGGAATACAGGTTTACACACAAACCATAAGATTTACCCACTGCTCAAGAGCAAGTGTGCCTATTTGTGTTTACACATCGGAGGGGCATCATCCATATGACTCTTCTCTTCAGATGATACAGTCTTCAGAGACAGACCACAGATACAAAAAGAAAGTTCTCTTGGTCAGTAAAACACAGTCATCAAGAAACTTTAAACAAACCACGGATGTGTAAGGGAATTTACCCAGTAATCCTTTAGCATTCTTCTCCTCATTCTTCTTGCAGGATAAACTGAAACCCACATTGGGTCTTTGAAGAAGAAATTCTTAACAAATAATCATTAAGATCAAATCCAGGTGTTAACATGAGATGTGTGTGCCCAGCATTTAACCCTTTGGAAATCTTAACAGTTTTCTCCTCCTCTTCTTGACCTCCAGCGGAGTCACTATTGTTTTTGTTGACATAGTGTCATTTACATCCTCTAGTGACAAAACTCTGTGTGTGTGTGTGTGTGTGTGTGTGTGTGTGCATGTGCGCGGGTGCGCTGCGGATCATGTATCCTAAGGTAAGGTAGGAAATGAATGGATTGAATGTGTTTTACACTCTATCACTCTCTGCTGCTGCACCACAGGAAGTGTTGTTTGAACTGCTGCACCTCAGTCCATCTTCAGGGTTGGTCTAGCATCTGGAGAAAAACAGAAAGTGGGTTGAGCAAGACTTTTTTGCTAAACGGCATCAAGGAAGATGGCTTCTTTTCTCTCTAATGGGTCAGATGACAAGATGTCAGGAAAAAACTGTCAGCAACCCTGAGTGCAGCCTCCCAGGGAAGGTTGATGTCCCATAGGACAGGTTGGCGATTCCCATGGAGACTTACAACGGTATGCCACCCCTACCATGCTGAGAGCAGAGGAGGGGGGAATAGTTTTCCCAAAGGAGGAGCACACTAATTAGGTATCCAATACTAAGTGGTCAGCCCTGAAAACATATGTATAAGTGACATTATTCAGACTAAGCAGGTTATATTTAGAAATATCTATGTATACACCTATACACATACACATGTGATATAAATTAAGGTAAAACAAGACAGGAATTCGAAAGAGGCAAAGGGGCATGTGGGAGCATGGTTAGGGGGGAGGGAAGGGGGAGGGGCATGTGGGAGCATGGGAAGGGGAGGGGCATGT
>JADRCH010000161.1:2067651-2239677 GCA_019843965.1 Rhynchomys soricoides
GGGGAGGGGCATGTGGGAGCATGGGAAGGGGGAGGGGCATGTGGGAGGGTGTAAAGGCAGGAAAAGAAGAGGGATGGTGTGATTATTTTATGATTTCAAAAAATAAAATAAGTAGTAAAAATACATTTTAATGTGGTTTGGGGGCTCATTGAGGAATGCCACTCGTACCCAAGCAGGATGACCCCAATTGTATGCCAGAGCCACTTGGTGAAAGAAGAAAACGGACACATACCAATTGTCCTCTGACTTCCATGTGTATGTAATGATGCAACTCCCCGCACCACACACACACACACACACACACACACACACACACGCACATGCACGCACACACTTCTTTTGGTTACAGCCTTTTTCTTGTGTAAATAGATTAAGCTTATCATAAGTGAGACTCACAGAGCTATAAAAACAGGTCTCAGCAGGATATTCACCTGGAAAGATTGATAGCAGTTGTTTTAAAAATAACAACACCTCTGGGTAGTGGTGGCCCTCACCTTTAATCCCAGCACTCAGGAGGAAGAGGATCTCCAAGTTCAAGGCCGGCTGGGTCTACAGAGGGCTTTCTAGAACAGCCAGAACTGCATGGAGAAACCTTGCCTCGAAAAAACAAAACCAAACAACCTCCCAAAAAACAAAAAAAAATTTTTTTAATTAATTAATGTTTTGTTTTCTTTTGTTTGGGAGGAGGGTGGGGCAGTAGCTTTCTACATACCACCAGCTGTCTTAGAATTCACTATGTAAACCAAGCTGGCCCCAAACTCACCATCTACCTCATCTGCCTCCTTGAATGCTGGGATTAAGATGTGTGCTGCAATGCCAGACTTATTTTTTAATTTGTGTGTGTGTGTGTGTGTGTGTGTGCGAACACACACACACACACACACACACACACACACACACACACACCAGTCTGATTGTAGCTTTCATTTGCTTAGTAAGTGCTTTTTCTATAGCTTGCTTCTGGTTGGGATCAAATTCACAAAAAGAAAACCTTTTTCCTAAAGCAAGAAAGGATCCAGCCCCAATGCACAACAGTCTTTAAGATGGACACGCTGGGAACAATGTTGGTCATGGGGAGATATTCGTTATATTTCTCATCACTACTGCAAAATACTTGGCATAAGTAACTTCAAGTAGGAAAGATTTATTTAGCTCATGTTCCAGAGGTTTCAGTCTGTGGTGGCTTGGTCTCATGTGCTTGGGTAGCAAGATCTTTATGGCTGCCGGAGCACGCAGAGAGAGAAGAGACTGTGGATCAGGTGTAATGTCAAAGGCATCCCCACTATCACCAACAACTGAAAGGTAGGTCCTAACTCCAAAAACTCCCATCACCTCTCAAATTAGGTCCATCTGGTGGGAACCAAAGGCTAACACCCAAGCCCGTGGGGGAGAGTGGCCCGAGAGTGGAAATTCTCTGTGGCACTCCAGAGAATGAAGAACCAAAACGTAGTTCTGAGATAATTCTCATGACAGAGTTCAAAAAAGCCTCTAGTTGAAATTGTTTAACGTCCTCCCAGAAGACTTGTTTCTTTTGCATAGAATCAGTAACCTGCTCTTCCGCCTGGAAAACTCTGCTCTTTAGAAGGCATTTAAACCAACCTGGCGACGGTTCTGCCGTATCTCGCCGATATTTGCCTGAATGTATTCCCAAGGGCCAAGTACTTCGTGTCTGGATTAAAACATTCGGTTTTATTTCAAGATCCCAAATCTGTCAGGTTCTTGACACAGAACAGAGCAGAGCTGCCGCCAAAGAGCTCAGAAACGGGACAGCAGCGCCCTCTGGCGTTCAGACAGCAACACGACCTGTTCAATGCAGAAAGCTACTGAAGGTGCCCCGGTTTTTTAAGAATTTAGGTCGCTCTGCAAGCTGCAAGCCCCCCTGCTTGTGCCACTCTTGTCTGGGCTGAGAAGGGTACCAACATCGCCGCCCTGGATATTCTGTCTAGTAGTACTAACATCATATGTTGGCTGTGGCTGTTTAGAGGTGTAACTGGTCACCCTCCACCACTCATGGAATCAACGACGTCCCACTGTGGCCCACCAAGCTGTCCATCTTATGCAGTCTAAAAGGAGGTTGGAGAGAACTCTCAGTGAGCTGAAGCACTATTGGGCATAATGTGGTTAATTAACATGAGTGAAAGCTAAGCGAGGTGAAGGCGCCCTGTAGTTGTGGAGGTTGTGCTGCACCCCGCGGAATCCATTATGTAGCCTGGGTGCACCTCCCTCACAAAACTGAGTCAGCTGGTCAGAAGAAATCAGAAATAATTCCCTTCAATTCAGATGACTCAGTTTGCAAACAGGATACCACTGAACAAGACCCCAGGAAGTGTTGACTTTCAAATGAGCCTAGTCCCTTAGGGCTGTGACATGCTGCGACCATCACAGTGGAGCGCCCCCTGTGATGATATATCTTCCAGTGGAGGATATATCTTCCAAATAGTTTATATATAAAGTATGTATGTATGTATGTGTGTGCTATTATTATTTTACATCAATGTATATATTATTATAAATTATATAATAGAAAGATATAATATAAAATATTTTCTGTTTCTAAAAATTGACTCAACTCTTAAAAGTACAAGGAATCAGAAAGAAGTGATGATTCTTCTCTAGCTGAGCCCGAGCCTCCCACTGGTGCTGGAGAATGGGGCTTCGAATCATTTGGTATCAGCGAGGAAGACAGAAACAGTTCATGCCACATGATAATGGATGTATTCGTTTATTTCTATTTCACTGAACAAGGCTTCAAGGTACAGAAAAGGAAACCAGATAAAACCCCAAAATTCTAATGGACAGTTATTTAGGGGACTTTCCCCTTGTTTCTTCTACTGTCTGAGGGGGCTGAACAGTAGGCCCAGCTCTCACTAGGCACTTACAAGGTCGCTCACTTAGCACCACATCCTAGCTGGGAGAGGGCGGGTGCTTGCCAGGCTTTGGCCGAGTGCAGGCTTCCACTCAGGACTCAACATCTGCTGCAGCAGACGCTGTGTGCTAATGCAGAGAGCCTGTGAGATGAGGAAGCTGTGCTGCCAACCGTCCGGTCTCAGTGGGCCTCTGCCTATTTCTGGACCAATTATTTTGTCTTCCTAGAGATTAATCACCGAGAAGAGTATCTGCCTGCACTGTGGACAAAGGGAGAAACCTTGTAGCAAACAAACTATTCTCTAGGACCTAAACAGTTGGCCTTGCATTTCCTGGGAGCTAAAGTGGAAAGAAAAACGTGGTGTGCTATCCAGCTGTTACAGATGAAACTTCATATTAACTCCAAAACGGAAGAGAACCAGTCTTGGTAAAGGATAAACATTGGTGTTTCTCGTAACAGCCCTTGAGACAGTTACCTGCATAACGCCATCCCAACAGCAAAGGATGCATTACCTACACCAGGCAAATGTTCCACCACTTAGCTGCACCAGAGCCCTAGGTATGTTCTCCAGCTGGTCTCTACTGTGTAGCCGAGGCTGACCTCGAACTCATGATTCTCCTTCTCCACACCTTCCGGGTACTGCTAACATACACTGGGGACATTGTCTTGAATTTTGTGTTTTTCTGGTGCTGGATTCAAACCCAGTGCTTCATGCATGCTTGGCAAGTGGTCTCCCACCGCACTGCATGCCTGGCCCTGGAAAGTTTTAAGGTAGATCTCATGGTGTCCTCAGGGAAAACTGAGAGTGAAGAAGTCAACCACATTTCAGTCACTCGAAGTGGGGCAAGTGACCAGTTGTCACAATGGTACAACACCTGGAATATTAGAAAAAATAAAAGGAATAAGATCAGAGTGAAATTCTAGAATAATTGAGTAGCGTGTAATTAAAGCTGTTATTTGTTTTTTGAAACAGCGGGAGTTATGAATTTTTGGGGATAAAACAAGAAAATGACAAAGTCTCCTGGGGGAATGGCTAGGCACCCTCTTCTCCTGGGGGAATGGCTAGGCACCCTCTTCTCCTGGGGGAATGGCTAGGCACCCTCTTCTCCTGGGGGAATGGCTAGGCACCCTCTTCTCCTGGGGGAATGGCTAGGCACTCTGGGTAGAGGGCACAGCTGTGCCAAGGCCTCCATGTGAGAACTTGTCTGAGTAACAGAAAGAACACGGTAATGACCGGGACAGCAGCGGTGGTCGCTCTTAGTTCTCCATGTCAGGAAACAAGCCAGAGAATAGAACTAGCCCCAGAGCCCACAGCTTCTGAACTAGAGGGTGGTATCTTCCCCAGTAAAAGAACAAAGCCAGCCCCTAATCTGGGGCTAATTCTCTTCTGGAGGGAGGCTGGTCATAACATCCGGGTGTTGTACACCGTGCACAGCTGGACCCCTGGTTTCTTTTCTATGTTTTCATAAGATGTTCATATTCTCTTCTTTCCCAAGGCTCTGCTCCACAGGTCCCAAAGATCCAGGCTCTATGTAGAACTTGAGGGAACCTGATACTTTGGAATACTTGGGTAGAAGGTAACCACATGGCCCATGCTTTTGCCACAAATAGCTTCATACAAAGACTGTCCTACACCGGGGGTGGAGATGGGCTGAGGGGTTAACGCCTCTTCATAAAAGAAAATTATAGATGGCATAAGTAAGAATCTTTAAGTACTCTCCCCCCCCACACAGATGCATTCAAATGACTTTAAACTGGAAATACGACAAAGTATTTAAGTTTTCTTTCCTGTTGCTATTATAAAATACCGACAAAATATAAATGGATATATGGCTCACAATTCCAGATTGCCATCCATGTTGGAAAGTCAGAATGGCGGGAAGTTGAAGCAGTCGCTCACATGGCATCTGCAGTAAGGAGTAGAGAGCAGTGAATTGATGCATGTGTGCTAGCCCTTAGCTAGCTCTCTCCACCTTCTTCACACTCCAGGGTTTCCTGCCCACCCACAGCAGTTGCTCTCCCTCCTTGGTCACAATCTAGATAACCATCTGTAGACGTGTCCACAGGCTAACCTAGCTAGCCAAGTCCTCATTGTACTTTTCTCTGAGGTGGCTCTAGATTGTTAAACTAACCACTAAACCTAACCATCACACAAAGTGAGGTTCATATTCAAGTAGAATCATTAAAATATAGAAAATATGACCAGAATCTCTCTTTACCTCTCCTCTCTGACCCTCTCCTGTGTTCTGGGGCACTCATCAGGATAGCTACAGTGCCATCTGATAGATGGTACAGATGTCAAACATGACTCCAAGTGCCTAGTGCTCACACTCAATTTTGAAGCAGGTAGTTATTAGGTACAAGATACTTTTTCATTACTGTCAGAATAGCAAAACAATAACAAAAAAGCACAAACAAACAAAAATACCTCCACTGTGACCAAAAATAACTCGGGAGGAAAGGGGTTTATATGTGTCTTAAGCTTCTAGGTCACAATCCATCACTGTGAGAAGTCAGGGCAGGCACTATGAGAGGAACAGAAGCAGAAACCATAGGAGAAAGCTGTGTGTTAGCTGCCCCCAGGTTCGGGATCAACGACCTTTCTTACGGAGCCCAAACTCAACTGAGGTTCCCCCTTATCTGGTGAGTCGAGTTAACAACCAAGATTACCCTTCATATGCTACTTATGAATCTCAATTAACAAATTGTATTTAGTGTCTATTGGCTACCAGGCACCGTTCTAGGGCTCTTCCCATAACTCATTTGAGCCTCATAGTTAAAGTATGTGCTTTGTGAGTGTTATGATTATTAATCTCATTTATGGGTAAGAAGAGTGGAGTTAACTACAGAGATGGGAATAGAATACTTCCCATGACTTGTTAGCTCCACTATGCCTACAACAAGCTGCCATAGACTCCAAGTGTCAAGAGGAGATGGGAGTCCAGCATCTATTTTCTTCACTTCTCTGATACAAGACAGCAATAGTCCCTAGATTCTCTAACTTCAGCCACACCTATGTCTCTAGGCTTCTCCTGTTCACCTTGCACTTCATGGATTAAAATAAGCAGGATTGCTCTGGCCTTTCCATACAAAATTCCAGAGACTTCTATCTCCTGTGACATATTCCAGAAACTTCTTTCTCCCATGATCCTCCAGCTTTCTCTCTCTGTGGAGATGGCTTCTAGGTATTCTCAATAGAGACCAGACCCCAAAATATCCATTAAAAAAAAAAAGAATTTCCTTCTTCTATTCTGTTACAATGACAATGATTTGAAAAGAAATAAGAAATGGTGTACTCTTAAATTAGCATATATTTGTATAGAATCATTGGCTCTGTTATATTTTCATACACATAGGCAATGTACATCAATTATATCCAGCCCATCATGTCCTGTCCCTGTCCTGTGGTCGACTGCTCCCACTCTTTTCTCTCAGGATCATCTTACCTCATGTGAGAAAAGCATCTGATATTTTTTCTTTACAGTTAAATAATACCCACTTGTACACACATACCACATTTTCCTTTCTTCTAATAAAAATTTGTATTTATTTAAAAACATTCAGAATGTCAACAAGATAGCAGCAATTCATTTTTGTAATTTCAAAGCGGTATTCAGGTCACAAAGGAATTATTTTCATATGAACAAGACTAGAGAACATAAAGAGGAACGAAGATACCAACTCCACATGTAAATTACATGTGCTGTACACCAACAACCATGCCATTTCCGAGGCACGATTCATCAGTGGCTATGGAGAATACAGTCAGGACAGAGCTATCTAAAGACTCTCAGTAGTGTTAACTGTACAAAACCCAGACACTCTACACTTTAAAAACAAGTCTGACACGACCTTGCACTTCAGTTTTTTCCTTAAAAGAAGGGAGTTTTAAGGATATTTAAATGCTTTATAGACAAGGAGGAAAACTGCAAGAACTTATTCATCACCATCATCTTGTTCCTCTTCATCTTCCTCATCCCCCTCCTCTTCTTTCTTCTTCTTGCCCATTTCCACCTTGACATCTCCTTTAATACTGCATCGGGTTTTCATTTAGCCCTGTAGGTAGCAATATTATCCCTGTTGTCTTCATTCAGCTGAACTGCCTCTTTTCCCTCGGCTGCTTGTCAGTCACAGTAATGTGACTGTCTCCCCCACCCTTGTGATGGCTCAGAAACTGAGCTTAGATCTGTACCCACGGTGTGATCATTAGTATCAGTTGGCATCTGGATGGCATCTAGAATGACTTAGTAGTCAGACCTCTGAGAACATCTGTGAAGGCCGTCTTGGCGAGATTAGTCTCTGGCTGAGCCAGTGAGAGACTATCTTGATTAGTTCATTGAGATGAAAAGAGACACTGTAGCTCTGGGTGGTGACATTCCCTGGGCTTGGAGCCTGGAGCAAATAAAAAAAGAGAAAGTGAGCTGAGCACCAGAATGTATCAGGCTCTGTTTCCCAACTGTGGATGCAATGTGACCAGCTGCTTCAAGCTTCTGCAGCCAGGACTTCCATGATGAGCTATACCCTTAAACCGTATACCCGAGCAAACTATTTCTCCTTTGCTACGCCATTTTATCTCAGCAGAAAGAAAAAGTAACTACGCCATACAATATCTGACTTATTCAGCACCCAGGAAAGCAAGCATTTGTTTAAAAGAAGAAGAAACTAGGACCCGGAGAATTAAAGCCAATGGTCCAAGATCACAGTGACAGAGCCAAGACTTAAACCTAAGCTGTCAGGCCTAGAAGCCTCTCTTCTGGACCACTTCCCTCAATAACTTGTCTCAGTTACAGAAATAGGAGTGAATACAAGAGTCTCATCCAGGTCTGCTTCAAAACCTCAAAGCTCAGGCTTTAACCAGCGCACTCAACTCCCTATGCAGTCAACAGAAAAGTCAACTTAACATATTTCCTTCTGACCTCACTGTCCCCAAAGAAACACATGTGACAAGGGGAAAAATTCATGGCTAGAGGGAGTTAAAGAGTCTAATCCAGAGAGGGTATCTGCATTGAACTACAGTGGACAGGCAAGCAAGCCCCCCCCCCCTTTAAATTTTTAAGGGCTCTCCATGAGTAAGAAGAAAAACACAATTCATAGCTAAGATTTAAGACCAGAAACTGCATGCTTGCAGGCTGGTAAATTTTTCTCTCACTAGGTTCCATATGGCCATAGCAAACAGAACCTCTGATTTCTTTCATTTTTTTGGAGACCATAAAAGTCTACATTTGCAAAAATCAATATGTGTTTCCATTCCTGCCATTTCACATGATAGACAAACACAACCCCCGGCCCTCCAATAGAAATTACACTGTTCTTTTAGATCACCCTAGAAACATGTGCATAGCAATGTCTAAATTCATCAGGCAGTTTAATTGCAACATGTTCTTGTGTCCTGAACTAGACTCTCATGGGAATGTACATTCAGATGGTTCCTGGGAAGCTTCAGGGGCATCAAGGCAGGGTCTGAAAGTGATTAATACAATATATTCCAGGAGAAATGTTTTGTGTGACCTTTCTGGAGGAGACTGTCATGAAACTCCAATGTAACCTGCAAGCCTTCAGTCATGCACAGCTAACAGTGTCACCTGGCCGGCAGGCTGGGCAGCAGGCCCACAATCACCCCAGGGGCAAGTGATGCTTGTCCCCCAATTTTTTAGCCAGGAGAAGAAAACACCTTAAAATCCTGTGTGCACAGGTTTATTACCCTACAGATGTATTCGTTTCCAGGTCAGAAAGAAAGGAGGGATCTGGGGAGAGGGGTCAGTGCTAGATGAAGGTAGCCATATGTAACATTAAAAGGACAAGAGACAGAACAAGGATGAGAAAGAGTAGGAGAAGGAATTCATGAGAATGGGGGGGGGGGGGTTGTTTTGTATGAGTGCTTTGCTTCCATTATTAAAAACGTTGCTGACAGTAAGGAAAAAGAAATGTTTAAGATACATTTCATTGAAGCCAAGAATCAAACTTGGATGGCTCTGTTAGCAGGCGTGCACACACTGAAGAAATATCAGATCTCTCATTAGGAAATATCGGAGCTATAGAAATGAGCCACAGACCCTGTTTTGTGATATTTACAGGCTGAGGGAAAAGGAAAATAATAAAGATCTCAACAACAAAATGATGTCACATTCCAATGCCCAGTGGCTCTCTGTATCATAAACACCAAACACACATAAGGGGTGGAGAGCATTAGAAACCAGGGCACACATTGAAGGACATGAACTCAAGCAGAGCCTCAGACAGAAGGAGGCTCCGGCAGAAAGAGCTTTTATGGCTGAAGGGAACATGAGTGTAAAGACCTTGAGGTGGGAAGGTGTTAGTTTGTTGGGGGAACGCCTAGGCATATAAAGTGTGCTGTGTCATTCAGGCAATATAAGGGCCAAGCCATGACAGCTGTGCCCTTGACTCTTAACATACAGACCCCACTTACCACTTCTTACTATGCTATCAAGACTATACTCCTGTAGTGTCCAAGTTTACATAATGGTGACCATGTTGCAGACTGCATGGGGTACATGGATGGCTTGCAGATGGGCAGTGATGATCATTTTGTGAGCACACAGAGCTAGACTTTGGCAGCTTAACACCAAAGATGCACTGTTTGTCTGTTCATATATATATAGATATATAGATATATATACACACACACACTCACATTCATATCAGACTTGTTTTGTATGCAATACAAGGTTGAGGGGACTATGTAAATGGCAGGACAAGTTTATGCATTTGCATAACACAAAACTATTTTTATCCAGTTCTTAAAAGCAATGGACTGAAGATCAAATATAACCAATATTCAGAATGCAGTCAATGGCAGCCAATAGTCACAGTCGGGTCATGTCTATGGAAGCACAGGGGCATGAAATCAGTCCTGAGAAATTCATGCGCAGGCAGCCATCTGATGTTCCATGGTTTCACAGCACTGACCCTACACAGTGCTATCTTGCGTGCATTGTCCATTTCTCAAATCCCCAATGGTAGGGCTGTTGATGTGCTCCTTGGGACAACCCAATGTGACTAATTAAATTCCAAGGAAAAGTATTTGGAGGTTTGGAGGGTGACAGAAGTATACTGAGATTTTTTTTTTAATCCTTAAGAGTGTATTGCCCTGTAAAGCACACACGGCCTAGTGCTGGAGCCCCACTGTCTAAGGTCTACCCTTTCCCGTTGTGAATCCTTCTGGGAACAGTGAAGTGCACGCAGCTGATACATTAAATGTGTGAAGGACCGTAGAATGAACGATGGAGGTGTTGAAACAGACACATCAGGCTGAAGCCAGGGCACACAGGAGCACTCAAGGAAAGACAATGGAGGAAGGGAAGAGAGAGCAAGAGGGCCTTTCTAGCAGAAGAAGCAGAGAAAGGAAGGGCGTGAGATGGGCTTTGAAGTGAGAGGAGAGAATCATGACTGAGGACGACTCAGGCCTGTAATAGAGAGGCCATGCAGCACAGAGGAGCCTCTGCTACGAGCTGCTGTTTATTTCACTTTCAGCTCTGCTGTAATTGGTTTATGATTCTTGGAAACTCATGCAGCCTCTCATTTTTCTAAAGTGTAGGAAAGGAATGCTAGCATTAACTGCATGAATGTTAATGGAAATAAATATGTCAACAAATTCTGCAAAATTATGCCACGTAGCAATGTAATCGTGAGTCCCTAAGTGTGAAGAGAAAAGGTGAGGCCAGACTGAGCAGAGTCTGGAAGACTGTATTGGCTATGTGCAGTTGATGATGAGGTGACCTTGTCCAGAGAGATCACAGTGAGAGGAAGATTGAGGAAGGAGGAGGTGCAGTCGCCATGTCTTAGTTTGCTTCCTAGTATGATAAACTCCATGACCAAAGGCAACTTGAGGAGGAAATCATTTATTTGATTTTACACCTTGTAGTCAGTCACCATTCACAGAAGTCAGGGTAGGAGGCAACAATTGAAGCAGAGACCATGGAGGAACACTGCATACAGATGGGTGTTTCATGGCTCCTTCAGTTTGCTATTTTTTATACAGTGAAGGACCACCTTCCCAAGGAAGGCACCATACATGTGGGCTGAAGGCTCGCACATTCATTATCGGTCAAGAAAATACCTCCAAAGATTTGCCCACCAGCCAATCTGATGGAGGCGTTTTCTCAATTGTGGTTCCCGCTTCTCAGATGACTCAAGCTTGTGTCAAGTTGACAAACTTACCAGCACATAAAAGTTCCCTTGCAGAACTTCCCAGTATTAAAAAAAAGTCTAAAGTGTGTTTAGGGGAGGGGCTTCTGTTTAGGAAGAGTTTCTGCATTGGCTGTTTTTATGTCAACTTGACACAAGCCAAAGTCATCTGAGAGGAAGAAACCTCTATTAAGAAAATGCCTACATAAGATCAGGCTACAGGCAAGCCTTAAAGGCATTTTCTTAATTAGTGATTTGTGGGGAGGCCCAGCCCATAATGTATGATGCTATCCCTGGGCTAGTGGTCCTGAGGTCTATCAGAAAGCAGGCTGAGTAAGCTATAGGAGCAAGTCAGTAAGCAGCACCCCTCTGTGACCTCTGAGTCATTTCCTGCCCCCAAGTTGCAGCTCTTGCTGATTTTGATGATGAACTATGAGCTAAATATACCCCATCACCACCACCAAGTAGTTTTTGGTCATGGCATTTCATCATAGTAATAATAAACCTAATGAAGACAGATTCTTAATAAGGAGCCAACGTGATGGCATACCAAGTAGTGAAGGGTAAGAATAAATAGGTTCCAGCAACCTAGTTCTTAGAAAGGGAGAAACTTAAGAGTCTAGTACCTAAATTAAAGTGCTTGCTTTTTGTTGGAGCCCCCAAACTAAGCAACAGTTTAGTCTAACAGAAAGCTAAATAGGTAGTTAAAGCCAGGTACATTCTGGGTCAGAAAGATGAAATTGCCCTCCTTTTGCTTGTTCAGTTTTCTCTTGATACAGGAACAGGGCAGTGGTGGCGCACGCCTTTAATCCCAGCACTCGGGAGGCAGAGGCAGGCAGATTTCTGAGTTCGAGGCCAGCCTGGTCTACAGAGTTCCAGGACAGCCAGGGCTACACAAAGAAACCCTGTCTCAAAAAATCAAAAAAAAAAATCAAAAAAAAAAAACAGAAGTTCCTAGGAAGACAGGTGTGGTAGTTTGAATATACTTGGCCCAGGGAGTGGCACTATTAGGAGGTGTGGCCTTGTTGGAGTAGGTGTGGCCTTGTTGAAGTGGTGTGGCCTTGTTGGAGTAGGTGTGGCCTTGTTGAAGTGGTGTGGCCTTGTTGGAGTAGGTGTGGCCTTGTTGGAGTAGGTGTGGCCCTGTTGGAGTAGGTGTGGCCTTGTTGAAGTGGTGTGGCCTTGTTGGAGTAGGTGTGGCCTTGTTGGAGTAGGTGTGGCCTTGTTGGAGTGGGTGTGGCCTTGTTGGAGTGGGTGTGGCCTTGTTGGAGGAAGAGTGTCACTGTAGGAGTGGGTTTTTTTTAATGAGTTTTTTGATACTTTATTACATTTCAAATGTTTCCCCCTTTCCAGGTCTCCCCTTTGAACCCCCTATCCCATCCCCCCTCCCCCTGCCTCTATGAGGGTATTCCCCCACCCACCCACTCCCGTCTTCCCTCCCTGGCATTCCCCTGTACTAGGGCATCTAACACCCTCAGGCCCAAGCTCTCCTCCCACTGATGGCCAACAAGGCCCTCCTCTGCCACATATGTGGCCAGCACCATGGGTCCCTCCATGTGTATTCTTTGGTTGGTGGTCCAGTCTCCGAGAGCACGGGGAAAGGGGGTGGGGTCAGTTGACACTGTTGCTTCCTCCATGGGGCTGCAAACTCCCTCAGCTCCATCAGTCCCTTCTCCAACTCCTACATCTGGGACCTCACACTCAGTCCAACCATTGGTGTGAGTTGAGTCTTGGGTATTCCTAACTTTTGGGCTAATATCCGCTCATCAGTGAGTACATACTGTGTTTGTTCTTTTGTGACTAAGTTACCTCACTCAGGATGATATTTTCAAGTTCCATCCATTTGCCTGCAAATTTCATGAAGTCATTGTTTTTAATAGCTGAGTAGTATTCCACTGTGTAAATGTACCACATTTTCTGTATCCATTCCTCTGTTGAGGGACATCTGGGTTGTTTCCAGTTTCTGGCTATTATAAATATGGCTGCTATGAACATAGTGGAGCATGTGTCCTTATTACATGTTGGAACATCTTCTAGTTATATGCCTAGGAGTGGAATAGCTGGGTCCTCAGGTAGTATTATGTCCATTTTTCTGAGGATCCGCCAAACTGATTTCCAGAGTGGTTGTACCAGCTTGCAATCCCACTAGCAATGGAGGAGTGTTCCTCTTTCTCCACATCCTCGCCTGCATCTGCTGTCACCTGAGTTTTTGATCTTAGCCATTCTGACTGGTGTGACGTGGAATCTCAGGGTTGTTTTGATTTGCATTTCCCTGATGACTAAGGGTGTTGAACATTTCTTTAGGTGCTTCTCAGCCCTTCAAGTTGATAATTCCCTGTTTAGCTCTGTTTCCCATTTTTAATAGGGTTATTTGGTGCTCTGGAGTCTAACTTCTTGAGTTCTTTGTATATATTGGATATTAGCCCTCTATCAGATGTAAGATTGGTAAAGATCTTTTTGAATATTTTCTTTATTTACATTTCAAATGTTATCCTCTTTCCTGCCCTCCCCCCCCAGAAGCCCTGTATCCCATCCTCCATCCCCCTGCTTCTATGAGGGTGTTCCTCCACCCACCCACCTACTCCCACCTCCCTGACCTCTAATTCCCCTATACTGGGGCATCTATCGAGCCTTCATAGGACCAAGGACCTCTCCTCCCATTGATACCTGACAAGACCATCCTCTGCTACATATGCAGCTGGAGCCATGTATACTCCTTGGTTCCTGGGAGCTCTAGGGGTGTGGGGGTCTGGTTGGTTAATATTGTTGTTCTTCCTATGGGGTTGCAAACCCCTTCAGCTCCTCCAGTCCTTTCTCGAACTCCTCCATTGGGGACCCTGCGCTCAATCCAATGGTTGGTTCTGAACATCTGCCTGTGTATTTGTCAGGCTCTGGCAGAGCCTCTCAGGAGACAGCTATATCAGGCTCTTCTTGGCATCTACAATAGTGTCTGGGTTTGGTGACTGCATATGGGATGGATCCCCAGGTGGGGCAGACTCTGGATGGCCTTTCCTTCAGTCTCTGCTACACTCTATTTCCATATTTGTTTCCATGCATATTCTGTTTCCCTTTCTAAGGACTGAAGCACCCACACTTTGATCTTCCTTCTTGAGCTTCATGTGGTCTGTGAATTGTATCTTGGGTATTCAGAGCTTTTGTGTTAATATCCACTTATCAGTAAGTACAGACCATGTGTGTTCTTTTGTGATTGAGTTATGTCACTCAGGATGATATTTTCTAGTTCCATACAGTTGCCTAAGAATTTCATGAAGTCATTGTTTTTAATAGCTGTGTAGTATTCCATTGTGTAAATGAACCACATTTTCTGTATCTGTTCGGCTGTTGAAGTTCTTGTTGGAGGAAGTGTGTCACTGTGGAGGTGGGCTTTGAGACTATTCCTGGAAGGTAGTCTTCTTCTGTTTGCCTTTGGAACAAGACAAAGCTCCTCCAGCACTATGCCTGCCTGGACGCTGCCATGCTCCCTGTCATAATAATGGACTCAACTTCTGAAACTGTAAGCCAGACCCAATTAAATGTTTTCCTTTATGAGAGTTGCCTTGGTCATAGTATCTTTTTACAGCAACAGAAACCCTCACTAAGACAAAAGGGCTGAGGGCCTCTGAGGGCTAAGGAGTGTATAATATTGTCTTGGGGAAAGAAATAGTGAGCTGAGGAAGAAACATGGTCAGGCCACAAGGTGTGTAGAGAGCTTACCTGATGTTCAACAACTTAAAGAGGAAGTTAACACAGCAGGTGTCTCCCTGCCTGCAGTCAGGCATGAGTAGTCAGAACTGAGCCGATATGGAAGTGGGGTTTTCCTGGTGAGTTTGGCTAAGGAAAAGGGAGAGCACGTTTTGTTTTAATTTTTTCCACACAATATATTTTGTTTCTCTCCCCCAGCTCCTCCCAGCTCCTCCCCACCTTCCTACCTACCCAACTTTATGCTCCCCCTTCCCCTTTTAAACCAACAAAAACAAGTTAGGCAGTGGTGATGCATGCCTTTAATCTCAGCACTTGGAGGCAGAGGCAGACAGATCTCTGAGTTCAAGACCAGTCTGATTTACATAGTTCTAGGACAGCCAAGGTTACCTGGAGAAATCCTGTCTCGGACCCCTCGCTTCCAAAGAAAACCAACAAAACCAAAACTCCATAAAAATACAAAATTGGAAATCAAAACAAACAAAAGACCCATAATATAAAGAAAAACAGTTAGAACAAAATAAGATAAATAAGATGAAACAAACAGCCCACAGAACAGTTTATTTTGTGTTGGCCAGCTACTCCTTAGAGTGGGCCTAGGAGGGAGGCTACAGTGGACTAGAAGGCCTGGCTGGGGAAAGGAGAGTGAGGAGGTGCCAAAGCCATTTTTAAGATGGAGTCTTGCTATGTTGCCTGGGCTGCCCTCTAGGTTCTAGTTGTCCCAGCCTGCTGAGCAACTAGATCATGCCACTATCTGTGACTTAGTTTCTCCCAGGTTAACAGTTTAAAAGAACTAATAGCAAGAAGAAAGCTTTGAATGGGGTGTTCCAGACAAAGGAGTATGGGATGTTAGAAGCCAAGGGGTAGAAAGTGGTGTAATTTTTAATATTGTAAGGTTTAGAGCTAAACTGTGCTATTGGGTCCAGGGTAGAAGCTAAGATAACTCATTTTAGATATGGAAGTTTAAAAATGAAAATTTTTATTTTCTGAGCACTCAGGAAAGTGGTCAGTTTGGGATCTAAATCACCTCCCCGAAAGGGAGATTGTACATTTTTATAGGATGGCAATGCAAAGTAAGAGAGATCAGGGTGAGCTATTGCATTGACCAATCAAACTTTGACGCAAGGGGTTAGGCAAGGAAGTTGACATTGGGGACTGGGTCTTATGTGAGTCACCTGGTTTCGGAGTCCCTGAGTCAGCTTTTGCAGTCAGCTCCCCTCCTGGACTCTGACTGGAATTTAGAGTGATAAAAGAACAAGATTGGTTGAGCAGCGTGTAATCAATTAAGACAGGCAGCACATTTATGACTTGTGTGCCTTAGTTCAGATAACAGGACAACGGCACCTTCCCTCTTCACATCCCTTACTGGTTAGCAGACAAACATGAAACATCTGAAGAAGCAGGATAGAAGCTGGCTTCTGGTTCTGGGCCAGAGAACATGAACTCCGTATTGATCCTGCCAGCAAGATGGAGTTTGTTTCTGAGATGACTGAACTCAGGAAACTAGTTCCTAACAATGCCATGCCAACAGAAACTACAGAAAAAAAGTCAAAGGAAGTGGAAAGTCAAGAAACTGAGGTACTGGATGCCAAAGTCCCAAACATAGTGGCAGAAGTGAGCCAGAGATGTTTTATGTGTCTATGGCTCTTTGGGGTTGCTCATACCCTAGTGTTTAATGATTCCTGATGCTTCACCCTTCTATATTCAGGAATTCCCATTGGTGAGTGTTGCACTGAGAGAGTTCCATTCTGTGTATCCATACAGCTAGAGTCAAGAGTTTACCCTGGGGCTGGAGAGATGGCTCAGTGGTTAAGAGCACCAACTGCTCTTCCGGAGGTCATGAGTTCAAATCCCAGCAACCACATGGTGGCTCACAAACATCTGTAAAGGGGATGCCCTCTTCTGGTGTGTCTGAAGGCAGTGACAATGTACTCACATACATGAAATAAATAAATAAATTTTTTTAAAAAAAGAGTTTACTCTGTTCTCCTAAATGATGCTGCCTGGACCTGGAGGACAGGCATCAAAGCAGCCTTAGGTTGGACCCTACAGGATGAGAGGAGGAGACAACATCCTCCCAATTTTTTCTTTGGTAGTAGACTGACCAATTAGCTCTAAACTGCCCTCAACACAAGAAGTGATCTTCATCCTAAATTTTAGTTTCAGGGGTACATGTCATGCTCCACATATTTAGGTTAACTACACCTTGGCTCTTTTAAAAAATGATTTATTTTAATTTTATGTGCATTGGAGTTTGACAGTATTGTTCTGGCTGTAGAGTGATTTGTTATGAGCTTCAGTGCAATGTAATCATCCAATGGGATTTATTTTCAGAGGCGTAGGAAGAAGAGAAGAAGAAAATGGAGGAGGAAAGGGAGACAAAGGAGGTGAAGGAAGGGAGAGAAGGGGGTGAAGGGAATACGGGGAGGGACAAATGAAGACAATTGAGACATCACCTAGCAGCATCTGCTCCGTTCAATCTTATGAGCACATCAACAACAACATTCTTGAATCTCAGGGCTGTTGAACCCAGGCTCCCAGAAGAGTGTAATCTGGGGAGAGACACAACTGCAGCTGTCCTAAAACAAGCTATCAGCAAAGAGCACTTTGAAGTGGTCGTTTCATGGTTGGCATTTGTGCCCACAAGTTGGATATTTTCAGGAGGTTGGGAGATTCAGCTTTTACATTCCTTGTTGCTTTTGTAAAGTGTTCGGTCACAGCAGTGGAAAAATATAGAAAAGACACTAAGAGTGATGGTGTTGCTGTGATGGCCTTTAAAGATGGTTTATAGAAGGAATGTGGACGAATTTAGAGCTAAAAACTAGACAAGCCTAGAATGTTTTAAACCGAGCTTCACAAGCCATTTAGGTGGGAGTGTAGAAGCCCAGAAATGCCAAGACAAACATGAATGTTACAGGTCCAGACTATCCCAAAGGGGGACAGAGAATCTGAGGAACTAGGTTAGAGGCCATCCGTGTTCTTTTTCTGGCAAATAATCTAGTTGCATCAGCCTATGTTCTGAAATTTTTCTTGAGGTTAACCTCAAAAGTAGTGGTCTAGTTTGTTTGGTGGAAAGAATTTCAAAATAGGATAATGTTTAGTTGTGTCATGGTTATTATTAACATCACTCATCCAGAACTACAGATAAATAGATGATATATAGATTATAGATAGATGATAGGTAGATAGATAGATGATAGATAGACAGACAGACAGACAGACAGCGCACAACAGATGGAGCAGTATGGGATAAAACTTGGGAAGTTGACAGCTGCGGATGCAATGCTATGGTTTCAGGGTAATATTTTTCAGGGTCAGGTTGGCAAGGGTTGAACTTGTGATTGGTTAATCTTGACTCCAATTTGAAGGGATTTCGAATCCTGATGGAATCACACATTTGACTTTTGTCTTGGAGAATGTTTTCAGAAATGTTTAACTGAGACTCTCCATCGAATAGGCTAGGGTCCTATACTGACTAAGGAAAATAGGGGCTGAGCACAACCACTCATCTGTCTGTGCTTCCTGATGAGTCTACATTGTGACTAGCTAGCTGCCTCTCACTCCTGCTGCTGAGGCTTCTCTGCTGTGAAACTGTCCCCACCACTGGGAGTCAAATTAAACCTTCCTTCCTTAAAATGCTTTTGTCATTTGTTCTGTCACTGCAGTGGTGGCGGTGAGACAGCTAAGGCACTGGCATACATAAGCTGCTCCACACTTCTGCTCCTGTCCTGAAAGCTGGCACACATTGGTCAGGTTTAAAAGTCATTACAATGAAACCTATGACTCGGGAGAATTTTATACAGAAGCCTATCACAATTCACAGTTTTGGAGGCTCAAAGTGCGAATACCACAGTGCAGGCCCTAGTAAGAGTCGCACGAGCTGTTGAGCACTGTGGGAGGAAGAATCCCAAATCTCCAGAGGAAGCAGAGAAAAGGTGTGGCTACAAGTCTTGCTAGGAAGAACAAGTGCCCGATGAGAGATGCCTGAATCTCTTTTGAGAGTAACCCCAGTGGCTCAAGGACCTCCCAGGAGCGCCTCCCCTCCCCCACCCCCCACCACAGCATTACTACCACCGTGAGTGCTAAGCTCCCAACACATGAACTTTTAGGGTGACATCTAACATCCAAACCATAGTAATAAAAATGAAATGAACCCACATAAACTTAATCTCCATACCATTAGGAACTTAGAAAAGAAAAAAAGGGCTGGTGAGCTGGCTCAGTGGGTAAAGCACTTGCCTGGAAAGATTGATGGCCTATGCTTAATGTCCTGAACCTATTGTGGAAGGAAAAAAACTGACTTCTGAAGGTTAACCTCTAATTTACATGTGTGTTTGAGCCCTTTCACAGCCCTCCCCAAACACACACACACACACACACACACACACACACACACACACACTGATAAGAAGAAGAAGAAAATGAAGAGGAGACAGAGACCTGTGACATTTGGAATACAAAGATGAGGGGAGCAAGTCCCCCAAAACTGAAGGACAACTTAAAAGACCAAGTTGGCTGGAGACAACTTTAAGTATCAGAGCAAAGAATGTGATTACAGGAGAAACAACAGACGGATGATGCAGGAGGGGACAGGAGGAACGTCCTCGGAATCTGCTGTCCATGACAAGACACAGCTTGAGTAGGCATGTAACCATGGCTAGCTGCCATGTCCTTATTTCTTACAGTATTGTAAAAGGCTGTGCGGAATGGCACTAGCTCACGTGGCTGGCTAAATTTTGCATAGCGTACATATTCTGTAGAAATGAATAGGCACGCTCAGGTAGGCGAACAAATACACAAGTCACTGGGAGAACTTTTTTTTTCCTTTACAAAAGCGAACAAGCTGAAAGGAAAGCCAGCTCCATGTATAACTGAAATTTGTTGAATGTTCATCTTTACCTGGCCCAGAGCTGTGCCAACGTGCGGCGGGAAGGCAAGGGAGTCTAAGACTATTAGATGGTTTAAAGGCAGTTGAATAAAAATCACCAAGTATCATTTTCATAGGGCCCCAATTCACTCGCACCACGTAATTCTAGAGCCAGGAATCTTTCCAAAGAATTCCTGCTGAGCTATACTGGGATAAAATCTGGCCCACTGTGAATATAAAATGGTGATTTTATTAAACAGTTGGAACTCCTTGGGTCTCCTCTGACTGACTCTAATATTCTCCTTGTCTATATACTTTGGACACATTTTCACCTCACTCTAAAAAAGTTTTACTGCTTAATCATCTTCCTCTGCCACCTCCCCCCTTCTAGAGAGTTCTGTTGGAACATGGAATGACTTGCATAGTGGTTGGTTGACACATTCACGGGAAAGTTATCACTTATAATCTCTACCACGTGTCCCTGAGGTTGACACAGTGGCCAAATCATCTACCTTTCCAACACTACCATTTTCCAGCTGTAAAATTCAGCTGATAAGGCTTCATGCTTGGAGTTTTTCAACTGAAAACGGCTTTCGGTCTCACCTTCCCAGTATTTCTTTGCCCAGAGTGACTCATGACTTTTAAAAGCTAAGTTACAGATTCTAACTTTGATTATTATCCCACCTGTGTCGTATCTCTGGCAAACACGGGCCAATAAACATGCATGCACATTTTCAGCTTCTTTCACAGGGCATTCCTAGTTTAAGTCTGTAGACTTGAGTCATCCATGCACTGGCCAAATGAGCTTAACGTGAGACCTAGCCATTGAGGGAAGTTTGCACCTCACTCAAAAATAGACTTTTACATTTCAATCAGAGGAGAAAACATGGCTATATTCAGCTCCTACAGTAATGTCAGGTATGCATTATGTGCCAGGTTTAATGGGTCATGGTAAGGGCTGTTTTTCTCCTCAATGGGAGACTGGACCTTCTATGGTAGCACACTGCATTTTAAGAGCATGGGGAAGGTCTATCTGTAACCCCGGGTGCCAACAAAAGGACCCATAGATAGTGTCTGAGCAGAAGGTCTCTCCATATTCTGCTCTCTATGGTCAGCTCAGAAAGGCCAGGATTATGTTGTTTCTTTCTACCAGCCTCTGGTCAAAGTAACAAAAGAAGCCTATGTCCCTGGGAAGGAGTGACATTCATGATAAGGCATATCACATCAACTACGTGAGCCTGGACCTCAGCCTTTGGGAAACTCACCCTGAAGCCTCCTTCCAGCGATGCTCTAGTCTTTCCTCCCTTTGCTGTCAAATATCTTGAAATCAACACTGTGTCTGCTGCCTGAATTGCTCACCTCACTTTCTTGCCTTTCCAGTTCCTCCCCAGCACCACTCTCTGTGGGATTTGATCATATCACTGTTCTGGTTCCCAAGGGTGTACTATGTCAAGTCCATCAAATTCCTACAGTTCAAATTGTTAGTTTCTGGGTATTTAATAAGAATTTTGTAAGTGTTGGAATGGGATCTAGCACATACTAGGCACCCAAATTACATCTTAATAGGAACTATTGTAATTAGAAAAGTTGCTAATCTTTAATGAACACTAAGTCCATATCAAGCATTTTGCTATCTGAAATTCGCTTTTCTTTCTTCTCTTTCTTTTTTTGTTTTTGTTTTGGTTTTTTGAGACAAATTTTCTCCATGTAGCCCTAGCTATCATGGAACTCACTCTGCAGACCAGGCTAGCTTGAACTCTGAGATCTGCCTGCCTCTGCCTCTGAGTCTGGGGCTTAAAGGAGTGCACCATCATGTCCAGCTACTACCTGATTTCTAAGTATTAACTCATTTTCTCCCCACAGCTACACTGTGAAGTTTATACCAATTATTAGCCCAATTTCCAGATGAACAATTACAAATACCAAAAAATATTAACTCAAAGTGAGCTATTTCAGAGTAGGCTGTAGTTCAGGTCCATTAACTGAGAATTCTCTATATGACTGCCACCTTTCATACTTTCTTGACTGGTCCAAAACTATTGCCCTTTCTCAAGAATCCTCCAGCCATTTCAACAGATGGCCCAGTGCAAGAGGATGTGGGTTATCCCTGAAACAGTGGCCTTCTACATTTTCTGCTAGTTCTCAGTATACACAGATGTTTTCAGACTAAATAAAGGCCTGAACTCTGAGAAACACACTGGCAATGCAAGAGCAAAGGCTTGTGTTGAGGAGAACACCAAAGTGGTATTTATCCAATCTTGTGACATGAAGGAATATAGTTTGTGTATTCTCTGTCGTGTTGACAAAGACCTCCTCATAGAGAAGTCACAGGGAGCCTACATTGGAGTCAATTAAGGTCTGAGACACATACCAGTATGTGATCCCAAGCCCGGTCTTCAATGGAGTTCCAATAAGTTCTATGCAACTTGTAATCAGTTTCATGTCAGCATTTTGTTTCATGATCTCAATAGATTGTAACTCCTTTTCTTTTTTTTTTTCATTCAATTGAAAATATCTTTCTTATATAATATATCCTGATTACAGGAGTAGATTACCCCTCTACTCCTCCCAATTCCTCCCTATCTCCCCTCCCATCTGTCTCTCATCAGAAGACAAACAGGCTTCTAAGGGATCATAGTAAAATACAAGAAAATAAAACCTAACACATCAGAATAGGACAAAGCAAACAGAAGAAAAAGATCCCCCTCCCAAAAAGACACAAGAGGCAGATATAGACACAGAGACTCACTCACTCACACACTCAGAAATCTCATAAAAACACTAAGCTAGAACCTATAATATGTACCCAAAGGATTTATACAGCAAAAAGAGAAAATAGTTTTAAAATTTTAAGAAGAACAAACAAACAACAACAACAACCACAGAACAGAGTCTTGATACCATTGTGTGACAAGGAAGCTCCAAACGATGCTGTTGAGTTCCTTTTCTCTTGACAACCTACTACTGGGCATTCAACCTACACTTAAGAGTAGTTTGTTTCTCTGGTGAGACTCCCTTGGAGAAAACTAAATTTTCATTTGCAGTGGTTATCAGTTGGAGATACCATCTGGGTTACAAATGGAGGCATTTGACCACTTGAGCTCTAGAACCCTATCTGGTACAGACCCATGCAGGCCTTGTGCTTGCTGCCTTTAGTCTGCCTCCTCTAATGAAGGGTTTCCTGAGACCTGAGAGAGCGAATGTGGTGCTGGATTTGAGGAAGATATCCCATTTAGTGCTGAGTGTTTTGAGCTCTCTCTCTCTCTCTCTTCTCTGCACAATATCTGACTGTGGGTCTCTGTATTTTTTCCAATCTGGTCCAGGAAGAAGCTTCTCTGATTATGGCCAAGCAAGTCATGGATCTATGAGTATAGGAAAATGTCATTAAGAGTCATTTTATTGCTATATTTTTTTAGAGAACAGTATTATTTGGTTTTACCCTAAGTTCCTGGGCTAACTAGTCATAGGTTCATGGACACCCAAGAGGGGACAGGTATGGATTCTACCTCCTGGAGTGAGCCTTAAGTCAAATCAGATGCTGGTTGGTTATGCTGATAGCTTTATGTCACCATTGCCCTAGTTTATCTTGCAGGCAGGGCACCATTATGGTTCAAAGGGTTTGTAGCTGAGTTGGTGTTTATGTTTCTCCTTTGGGCATGTGCAGAGTACCTTCTGGTACCAAAGACATGGGCGTGAAGGCTCTTTGTGGGCACCAGCTTGGCTTCCCATGTTCAATTAATTGTGTAAGTATTGTCTTCAACAATAAGCTTTTGGCAAGAGCTTGGATTGTTTGGGGTTCCCATGGGGCCCCACTGGCCAGCAACTCAATTAGATGTAACCCAATCCCAGTACTAAAAGCTTCATTTAGTGACAAGAGATGGCCAGTCAGAACTCTCTTTCCCTCATTATTAGGTAACTTCATTTAAATAGCCCTCCTCTCTGTATTTTGGGAAGCCTCTCCTGAATTGTTCGCATACTGCTCCTCCTAGGGCCCTTAATATTAACTGTCTTTCCCATTCTCCCTCCCCTCACCTCTTCCCTCCTGCCTCACGTGATCCTCCTTTCCAGCTCTCCTTCCCATACATCCATATTTATCTATTCGATTTCTCTTTCTTAGGAAGATCTTTCTGTCCTTCCAATCCTTTATTCTCACCCTCTCTGTGTCTACAGATGTAGCTTGGTTATCATGGCGTTATCCATATATAAGCATATACATACCATATTTGTCCTTTTGAACATGGTTTATCCCATTCAGGATGATTTTTTCTTGTTCTCCCCTTTTATCTGCAAATTTCATCCTTTAAAATAGATGAGCAATGGTCCATTTGTGTAAATGGTCCACATTTCCTATATCCATTGGTCTGTTGAGAGACATCTAGGTTGTTTCCAATTTCTTACTATTATGAAGAAAGCAGCAATGAGCATGATTGAGCAAGTGCCTCTGTTGTGTGATAAGACATCCTTTGGATATATGCCTAAGAGTGGTATAGCTGGATATTAGGTAGATCAATTCCCATCTTCCAGAGGTACCACCACACAGACTTCCAGAGTAACTGTACAAGCTGCACTCCCACCAACGATGGATGAGTATTCCCCTTACTCAATACCCTCCCCAGCATGAGCTGTCATTTATTCTATTAAATATCAGCCATTCTGACAAGTTTAAGTGAAATATCAAGGTAGTTTTGATCTGCATTTCCCTGGTGTCTAAAGATGTTGAACATTTCATTAAGTGTTTCTCAGCTATTTGAGCTTCATCTTTTGAGAAATTTATCTTTAGATTCGTTCTCCATTGTTAATTGTGTTGTTTTCTTGAAAATATCCTTTTTCATTTCCTTATATATTTTGGATATTAGCCCTATATTGGATATGTAGTTAATAAAACCTTTTTCCATCCTATAGGCAGCTGCTTCATCTGAGTAACAGTGTCCTTCACTTTACAGAAGCTTTTTTACTTTCATGAAGTCCCATTTATTAATTGTTGACCTGAGTGCCTGTGCTAATGGTGTTCTGTTCAGAAAATTGTCTCCTGGGCCAATGGCTTCAAGACCATCCTCCATTTTCTCTTCTTTCAGATTTGATGTATCTGATATTAAGTAGAGGTCTTTGATTCATTTGGAGTTGAGTTTTGTGCAAGGTGATGTAAGTACGGATCTATCTGAATTCTACTACGTGCAGACATCATGTTGTTGAAGATGCTGTCTTTTTTTCCAGTGTGTATTTCTGTTTTTGTTTTTTGTTTTCTTTATCAAAACTCAGGTGTGTGGATTTATCTCTAGTAGTTCTATTAGATTCCGTTGATTCAACTTCTCTGTTCTTGTGTCAATACCATGTTGTCTTTATGACTGTAAATTTGAGGTCAGGGATAAGGATACCGCCTGTAATTCTTTATTATTTGGGATTTTAGCTAACCTAGGGGTTGTTTCTTTGCTTGTTTGTTTGTTTCCATGTGAAGCTGAGAATCGTTCTTTCAAGATCTGTGAAGAATTGTGTTGGTTTTTTTTAGATTGTTTTTGGTAAGATGGCCATTTTTACCATAAGTTCTACAAAACCATGAGCATAGGAGATCTTTCCATCGTCTGATATTTTCTTCAATGCCTTACAGTTTTTATCATATTAGCCTTCCAACTTGGTTGGCTAGAGTTATCCCAGAAGGTGTTATTTGAGGCTATTGTGAAAGGTGTAAACACCATACCCCATTGTCTTAACGAGCCAGCAGTTAGCAATGCCTAGATGGATCAGCTCTGCCTTTACTTGCCCATGAAGCAACTAGGTACTTTTCACTCTGCTTGTATCATTGGCAAAGAGTTGTGTTAAAGTGGCATACGGTTCTGACACTTGCTAGCTGACCTCGGGCCATCTCCAACCTTGCCTCTTTTGCTCTCTCTTCTGTTCTAGCTACATCGACCACCAGCATGAACCTTCCTTCCTTCCCACCTCAGTGCTTTGTACTCTTTGTGAGCCCCCGCCATCTTCATTCCTTTGTATTTTGGAAGTTTCTTCTCAAGGTCTCCGTCTTCATATAGCTGTGTCTAGACACCCTGTGTTAAGCATCACCACCATCCTTCTTCAACCTCTGCCCTCTCCCTGTGCTAATCTATTAGGCATTTTTCACCTGGTGACTGTATCTTACAGGCATAGGTTAGCTCCATGAGGAGGGGCATTCCTTGGTTCCCTCAGTAGAAGCAGAACAACATGAAGTAGAGCCATCTCTCAGGATCAGAGGCACATGGACTACCAAAGCCCTGATTCCACTACGAATACCCAGATCTGAGTCTTCTCAAGTTAATTTAATGAAATCATGTAGCATATGCCTATAACTTCATAGAAGGATGCTTTATAAATGTTATAAAAGTAGATGTTATGCTGAATTACTGAATAATGAAAGGAAAGGTGTGTACAATTGTTTCTGTGCAAATAGAAATAAAAATATTTTCAACCCACAGTTGGTTGGACCCACAGAGATGGAGACCTTCTGTATTTTGTTCTATTATAACATAGTAAGTGCTCAGTAAATGCTTGTTGAGGGAAGGATGGAAGTCAGTCAGTCCATAAGTGACAAGGACTGTCTTTCTCATCCCAGAAGCACCAGCATCTGACATGGTAGGCCTAAGACTAAAGAGGAGCTTATTAGCTGATCTCTGGTGTAAATTACAGGTGTGTGCAAAAAGGCCCCCATCTTCACTGAGGTGTAGAACCAGGCACCTTGCTCTGCTGTGTGTCCTAGACTTAATTCTTTGCTTCAGCCTCACAAATGCATGGAGTGGTCCTAAGTGCATCCACTTAGACACCAGCGAGCTGGTAACACTTGCCTAAGATTGTGTGGCAACCAAAAGGCAGACTATGCTCTTTCTGCAACCTGAGATCTCTCCTAAGAGGTTTAAATCTTTGTTTAAACAAATGGACATTCAATTCCATTCAAAGTTCTGTAATTATGGAAGTAAGTCAAAGCAGAAAATTCGATTTGTTCTCCCAAGTATGATATTTTACTTTCCCCAATATAAACCTTTTGCAAGTTCCTTTTTAAGAAAATTGAAATGGAAGCTGTTGTGGTGGTGACTCATCACAGCAATAGAAAAATAGCTAAGATAGGCCCTTTGTCATCACTTTCACTCTTGCTAGCTTTGTCCTGTCACCATTAATGTTCACATAAGCTTTACAGGGGCTACTGAGATGGAATTCAGAACCCAGCTCCTCTGCTCCGATGGGGCAGGGTAGAGAAGGGATGAGAATATACAGGTAGGCCCTTTGAAATACTCAATTTTACAAGATGTCAAGGCAGCAAAGGAATATGGGTTCTTTACTTTAGACCAACAGTTTTCCAGGCTTAGGGTCATTCTTGGATATGTATACCCCTACTTCAGGAGGGTTCATCCCATTGGCCTAGAAGAGAAGCTGACCCAACATGAGCCTTGGGAATGTATTTAAAATTGAGTGTTGCTGAAGAGCTGGAGTGTCAACAAACTTGTAAGAATAGTCATCTGAATGGATTTTACTAGACGTCCTGGTAGAGATGATTCACCATGTTAATGATTTACTATACACCTCTCATTCTATCTCTACCCAAACCAGTATGGATTATGACAAGAGAGGATGAGCCCTGTGAACTGGAAGACAAGTGGATAACCAGGGGTTGAGAAACCTGAGTAATGTCTCACATCTATTTTCTGAGCTTCTCCACTTAAGTACCTGCCATCAAGGTTCCAAGGGCCATCTCTCAGTAAGCTTACCCAACCTGATGATCTTGGTCTTCTCTGAGACACCAGATTACCTTCCTACCTTTGTAGAGGGCATCTCTAGAGGGAACCATTCATTCATTGGTTCATCTGCTTCTCAAACATGTGTTGAGTAGTAAGTGTTTCAATGCATACTTGCATAAGAAACCTTGCCATCTGTCTTCCTGATGTTTGTGGAAGCTGGAGACAGCATGAAGCCATAGAAGCTCAATACACCCAATACTCATCTTATGGATGGTCTATTCTCAGACCCATCCTTTCTTTTCCAACTAAAAATACCCCTGGCCACTACTTGGTGACATTTACAACTCCAAAGTCCTACCTAGCTTCTCTTTTTTGCTTCATCATCGTCAGTTCATCTTTATTTTTGCCCTTGAAATCTGATGGCTTGAAATGAATTTCATTACAGTCCCTAAGAGGTCATCCTTACCTGCATTTCATTCAGGTTTTACTTGTTTATTTGTTTTTTATTTGTTTTTTTGTTTTGTTTTGTTTTTGTTTTTGTGCCTTATCATCATTTGCTGATGTGGGGAAAGAACTGTACTTTGTGCCTTCTTAGCAGTTGTGATCTTTGAAGCCTTTCACTCATCACAGTTCTCATTTTGGGGTATACAGTTACCAAGACTTCAAAAAGTCTGACAACTCTATTGTGTGGAAGCCCAAATCAAGCCAATAGGCATGGTCTGGTTTGTTAAGTGGAGACCAGGGAGAGGAAAAGAGAGCTCTTTGCTGCTTAGAAAGATGCTGATGGTGCTATTCAAAAAGAGACTCTGAGGATTCTAGTTTAAACAAACTGTAATAACAAAACCCTCCCAGCCAAAAGTGAAAGTTGATCATCGGACTTGAATGGTGCCAGCGACATCTTCAGCGAGGCTGCTGACGCAAAGTGACGCATCTTCCACTCTGCTTGTGGGAGAGCCAATCGGTTTCCTTTGAATTCAATCTTGATTCAAATGCTTCAGCACTCCAGGGACAGGACAAGGGCCGTATTTCAGAAACGGGAGGACCCAAATGCCAAGTTTCTGTTCTTGTTACTGTTCAAGTTTTGGCCCTATGAGTTCGGTCTCAGTTCCATGTTTTTCGATAAGCTGGTTTGTTTGGCAAAAATCTAATGATAAATACAAAGCCCCGAGGCCAGTCTCACCTTACTCCGAAAACTACAGCTGGGAATCTCAGCTTTCTAAGGCCAGGAAACTTTGGATGCCATTGATCTGCTGATAACAACAGAGGACAAAGATATGGGCCAGATAATTATTTTCTTTACCAAACACATGAATCTAGGACTTCACTCTCTTCAATCACAAAGCACAAACAAGCTTTGTTGGTGGTGGAGGAGGAGGGGAGGCCAGGCCAGGTGACCCTCCGGAGAGTCCAAATGTGCCCTGAAGCTGTTGCTGAGCAATAGGATGAACCTTTCTCTTTCTCAGTTTCTGCCTTCTGTTTCACACAGACAGTCACCCCCTGAGAGGGCAAAACAGGAGGAAGAAGTGGGGAGCCACAGGGGCAGGCTGGATCTAGGAGGAGAAATAAATAAAGTGCTCAAACGCCAGTCTGGAACAGTCTCTGTTGACTTCTCAAGACCCAGATTCACCATCTTCCCTGATGACCTCCAGGTCACATCTCCTTGCCTTTGTGTGACATACCCAAAGCATGTAAAATGAGCTCCCTTGTCTTCATATATGAAGAAGCAAAGTCAACCTGTGAAGATGGTTCAGTTTTACAACTGGAAACTCGAAGGTCATGGAAAGTATTTTGTTCTGTATGACGCTCTGGGAAACTGTAATGGCAACAGGGATTAAGGGCCTACCCAGTGGCCAGGCATGGCTCCGAGTACCTGTCCCATTAATCACAACAGTCTTATGAAATGACTAATAGAATTATCAGCCCACTTTTTATAACTAAGAATTATCAGTCTGGTATTTTAGCCCAGGAAATGTGGCTAAGGGACCCTCTTACGTTACCATACAGCCCCAGGCCTTCCCCTGTGTAAAGGTACACAGGCAACCTAGTGGTCTAGACAACACCAGCACCTTTTCCTGGGTGAAGGACTTAAAACAAAGGCTACTAGGAACAATGAGAACTACACAAAGAGAAGGCAGAGCCTACAGTCCTGCCAGGAACACAGGTACCATCACAGCCATCACAGAAACCTAGAGGCACTGCATCATTGCACTTCCAATGGTCATGCTCACTCTGGCAAGAAACAGACACATGAGCAGCCCAAGTCAATACAGCGGAGTCCAGTTACCATTATTGTGTGTCCATCTGTATGTCTATCCAGTGGTGCTCCAAGGATGTGCAATTTGGATTCAGTGCCTGGACAGGAAAATGGACTGCTTAATGATCCTAACACAAGAGATTCACACTATCCATTATCAGTCATCATAGATAGGGTGCTTAAATAAGCATGAGTTTCTCCCTGTCTGGGGACAGGTGAGTCCGTGACCAAGACACCAGTAGATTCCTTGTCTGGTGAAGTCTTTTCTTCATGTGTGAAAAGCAAGCTATCTTCTCATTTTGTGACAAGGCAAAGAGCAAGAAGACAGGAAACACATTCTCTTGTGATTATTACTCATGCTAATCCTTTTACAGGGCTCAGGACTTAATTTCCGCTCTGAAGCCTGTCTTCAGTTACCAGTTCAAAGAGTTAGGTTTGCCATCAATAAATCTATGAGAGAGAAAAACAAAACAAAACAAGACAAAACAAAACATCTGTATGGGAGGCCTTCCTGCAAGTCTTCACCAGCGCCAGAAAAATGATGGCGCAAGAGAGTGTGCATGGGTCAAATCCAGACCACTTTCTTCATTGCTGAGCCCCTCTCTAAGTCATCCTGTAGCCAGAACATGGGATGACTTCCTTCCTCCTCTGTAGACCCAAATAGCTGGCCTAACGGTGCCATGCCATCAAGATGGACAGTTTATCTGTGTTGTTGCTAATTGTATCCCAATGCTACATTTCATGAAGCGAGCTGCTCAGGTGGGGCTGTGGAGCCCATGATGCCACAGAACAAGATCTGCTTGCATCTCCTCCCTTAAAGATCCCATGTGTCTGATCTTCTTATAGTGTTTCTATGAAGTTATTCCTTTGGACTGATAGTGGAGATGGAGTAGAAAGAATTCTGGATTAAGATTATTTTTCAAACTATCAGAGAGAAAACTAAACATATTTTTCCACCTCTTAATTTTAACTCAAGTACAATGGTTAAACTTAAACCCAAGTATTTCTCAAATGAAAGTCTCTTTCTGTTAAGACAAGGGCCTTCCCTAGCCCTTCCACTCTCAAATCTCATCTGCAGTCCTCGGACGTCCATAGACATTTTCTCTGAGGACCACTGAACTATGGAGCTGAGTTTAAGTCCATCAATATGAACACAGAGTTCCAAGTTGAAGTGTCAAGGATTGATCCTTCTCGGTTCAACCAAGTCATAATTTAAAACAGTTGTTCATCAGCAAATCCGTCTCCCCTCTTGTTCCCCAGATCTGCAGATAACAGCCTCAGCAATGAGCAAATAAAAAGTGTGGGTCAGCCAGCTAAGCAGTGTGTTAGGACTCCATATCCAAGATAATAAAATTCAGAATCAAAATTTCGGTGTGAATTGGCAAGAAAAACCATTTTCAAAGGGGGAGAAAGACAGAAGAACTTCTGCTCCAACTGATTGATCCTTTTTTGGTCAGCCATTGGCTAACCCCAAAACAAATTCCAGCAAACGGTCCACTGTGATCTCTTCAGACCATTCCATCAGGGAACCCCAACCCAGGATAAGTCTCCCCTGATTTGTAGCCTTTGTAGAAGTTGCAGTCACCAAGTTTTAAGCAACCAGTACTGCTATTTTCCCATTAAGGACATTAAGACTCAAGCCTTGTGCTAGAGGGCAATGGGAGACATATTCTTCCCTGTTCAAACTGCTCTCAGATTTTCCTGGTGGTGGGATATAGGGACACCGAGAAGCAACTTTCTGATAATTGGGCACTCAGTATCATTTACATGGTGGCAAATCAGCAATGGCTTGTGTGATAGGAGACTTATTTGGTAATGTTCTGAAAGCAAGTTCAAACTCAGGCATTCCATTGATAGTGATTACCACAGGACATACTAAATGGGGAGGAGGTAACTTGCCAGTTTACATTCTTATCTGCAATGTCTAAGGGCTCATCCTTCTCCACATCCTCACCAATATTTGCTGTCCTTTGGTTTTTGTTTTGTTTTATTTTTAATTTTATTTTATGTATATGAGTGTGCCATCTTCAGACACACCTGTAGAAGGCATCAGATCCCATTACAGATGGTTGTAAGCCACCATGTGGTTACTGAGAATTGAACTCAGGACCAGTGGAAGAGCAGACAGTGTCCTTAACCACTAAGCCATCTCTCCCTTCGTCTTCTTGATGATAGTGATTCTAACTAGAATAAGATAAAATCTCAAGGTAGTTCTAATTTGCATTTCCTGGGTGGCTTAGGCCCTTGAGTGCCTTTTCAAATACTCTTTACCCATCTTCATTTATTCTATTGAGAATTGTAGGCTCAGTTCACTGACCCAACCATGGACTGGATTTCAGGCTCTTTTGCTGTTTGGATTTTGGAGTTCTTTAGAAAGACTGAGTAAGCTTATGTCTTCTGTACAGTTGGCAAAGATCTATTCTCACCCTGTGTGTTGTCCCTTCAGAGTTGTTTCCTTTGTCCTGAGGAAGCCCTTTAATTTCAGGAAATTCTCTCTGTCAGTTCTTGGAGTTGCTTCCGGGATTATCCGTAGGATGACATCATGTGCTGTGCAAGTTCCTTTGGAAAGTCCTTGACTGTCTTCATCTTGAAGTCTTTTCCCCTTGTGTTTCTTTAAAAGTTTCAGACATTTGACTTTCACACTAAGGTCTTTCATCCACTTTCAACTCACTTTCTTGCACGGTGAGAGAAATAGATCTAATTTCACTCTTCCACATGTAGATTCTCAGTTTTTACAGCACCTTTTGTTGAAGAGGTTGCCCTTGTTCATCCATGTATATTTTTGACATATACTACATGACTGTAGCTACATAGATTGAGTTCTACATCCTCTACCTTAGTAACAGTATCATAGTTTTTATTACTATGGCTCTGCAGAATAATTTGAGAGCAGTTACCACTAGCATTCATCTTCCTAGTTAGGATTAATTTGGCTATCAGGGGTCTTTCAGGCTTCATATGAATTTCTTTGAAAAGGGGATTAGTAAAAGAAAGATTAAAACCCACTCATACATCTAATATAATAAAAACGGTCCTAAAATTGGCAATGGGAAAGCTAATGTAGAATGTAACGACCACAACTATTTAGGGTGAATGTGGAGATAGGAACAAATGAGATAATAAATAGGCAGAAGGGGGGAATGCAGGAGAAGCAAGGATAAGTGATTGAAAGGACAAAGGTGAGTGGGGAAGAGTGTTGGGGAGGAGAGAGGAAACAGAGCAAGAGATGAGAAGAATTAAACAAAGAGGAAAGAAAGATTACCCGGTGTGGTCAATCGAGGGGCCCCTATGGGCTCATAGATTTGAATACTTGCTCGGAAGTTAGTGGAAGGGCTTGAAAACAATTAGGAGGTATGGTCTTGTTGAGGAGATATGGCCTAGGAGGAAGAGGCTTGGCCTTGGTGAAGGAGGTGTGTCACTGGGGGTGGGGGTGGACTTTGAGGTTTTAACAGCCCAAGTCAGGCCCATTTTACTCCTTTGTGCCTGCAATTTATGGATTAATGTGAGCTCTCAGCTACTGCTCCAGCACCTGCCTGCCTGCCTGCCGCCATTCTCCCTGTCAGGGTGATAATGAACCACCCCTCTGACACTGAAGGCAAACTCCTGGCTTTATAAGTTGCCTTGGTCATGGTGTCTCCTTACAGCAATAGAACAGTAACTAAGACACCCAATTATAAGAAAAATTGGAAACAAAATTAGATAAATGTAGGAAGGGAAAAAAAAACCCTAATGAGGGAAAACAAAACAAAAACAAACAAATAAAAAAACCCAATATTACTAAAACCATGCATGGTAGAAAAGGAGAACAGGTGGTTAAAAATGTAAAAGAAAAAAATGGAAAACAAAAAATATTACCCAATAATGAAGAAGTTACAAACATAAAACTAGGTAAATCTGTAGAGACAGAAAAACGAGAAATAAGACAAAATGTCAGAGCAGCTTCTTTCTGGGTGTTTGAAACTTGGAGCCTTCCATTGCTACACCCAAGAACAGGGTTAGGTCAGCTTGTGGACTCTCATCTATGGCTCATGCTGGTGATCAGCCAGTGTTGCATAACTGTGATGTCTGCCAGAGCTGTCTTCACTTTAGCAACTTCTCTTGTGTACCAGGAGCCTCTGCTGACTAGACTTGCTTTTGTTGTCTGGGAGCTGGGCAGGTTTCCTCTCCCTCCTGATGCTTTCCAGATCATACTCTGTGAGGTGGTTAACATTCTAGCTTGGGGATGGCTCCCAAATGTGTTGGTGTGTGTGTGTGTGTGTGTGTGTGTGTGTGTGTGTGTGTGTGTGTGAAGCAACCAGAGCACTGAGATCTTCACAGACCAAATGGCTGGATTCTATACTTGTAGGATACTTTTGGTGTTAATCACCATGCTGAAGAAATGTACTTAAGAGTTCCTATGCTCTAGAGCATCTAAAGGCAGGTAGGTGTCTCCAGAGGTTCTTCAAACTGCTGACCTCAAATTCAGATTATTGGGACTCACTATGGTATTCTCCATTGATGAGACCAGCTCCCTGCAACCTTATGTAGGTTTATGTACTTCATTGCTTGAGCTGAGCCTCCTATAGTCTCCTCTCAAGACAGCACCCAGCCACTGTCCTCCAAGTCATATACAGTGACAAACTGGGATCCTTCTCCCCTGCTAACACACCATGGAAGGAACTATTGGCTCACCAAAATCCAGCATTGGATTTGAGGTGTGGGTGAGCTTGCTGGATCTCTGCAGTGCAGTGGCTAGAAGGTTCATCCTTTGGATGAGATGCCCTCTTTCTGCCCTTGAGCAATGTGGACAGAGCAATGGCCCACTTGTTTTTTTTTTTTTTTAAATTGTCTGTCAGTTTCTCAGCACTTTTCCACTGGTCCATCACCACCTCCGTGAATGTCCCAAGCTTTTTACTCATTCTCTCTATTGAATAGTCCTCCAGGGTACAAGTTCTGTGTGTCTTTGATACAGCCCTAACGTGGTACAATCAGTCCCTGCTTAGAGGCAAGTTCCTATCTTTTGGTACCAGTGCCTTAGGAGTCATTTGCTTCTTCCTGGCATTGACACCTGAGCCAGGCTTCACCAATTACATATTCTAACTGGAAGTGTTTGTCTCTTGGAAACAGTACAAGCACAGGGTTAGTTTAGTAATCACTGTGGCAGAGGAGGTTCTAATAGCTAGCTAGTTAGTTCTGTATTTCAGCCTAGTCCCAGGGCAGGACACCAGCTATATGCACTTATGGATATCTGCCCTGGCCCTCTATGGTACACTGAAGGTCATCCTCCCAGCTAAGTTCTTATTCCCACTCCTCACATTGTGACTATGATGCCTTCATGGCTAAATAACTTTGCATGCATGATTCAATGAAGGATTTTGACATGAAGAGATGATCCTGGGCTTTTACGCAGCTTCAGTGAAACACCAAGAATTCTCACACTAGGAAGACTTGACAGGAAAATATAGGCAAAGTCATATAGCCAATAGAAACCTAGTGAGGTGATGGGGTCACAGAATGCTGTTGGCCTCTGGATGCTGAAAGAGTCAGGGAACAGATTATCCTGAAGACAAAAGTACTGACTGCACTTTGAGTTTAGCTCTGCAAGACTCATCTTGAGCTTCTGACCTCCACAACTATCAGAGGATAAACTCATGCTGTTTTAAGCCATTAATTTGTTACAGCATATACCTTTCTGCCATGACAGTCTCTCCAAACAGATTTCCGCTTATGTTGTATATTATCCAATGAATGTCATCTACCTCCAGCCCCTCAGCTCTGGGCCCCCCTAACCATCCCTGCTTAACATGAAGAAATTTCTTGCACTGAGTTGGGATTCTCTGCTTTCTGGACTTTCCTCTCCCCACACACTGTGAATTCAATAAGGAAAAAGGGCTGAGTGTGACTCATCTTTGGACCTCAGCACCAAGGACCATGTGTGAACAAACAGTAATTGCATGGATAAATTAAAACTTAATTGTACATAAACATGTGCCAACATTTGTAAATGGTTTATGGGAAAGAAACTTTGCATAGGTAAAGAATCACTTCTATTAGGCTCCTTTTCTTCAGACAATGAAAAAGACGCTTTTAAGAAAGTGCACTTATTGAAAACTAAAATCCTGTTCTGATTTATGGGAGGGTTTTTGAAAAGCTAACTAGACATACACTCTGTTAGTTAAATACTTTGTATGGAACTGAAAGCAGAGTATGTGAAAATCTAAAGGGAAATAAGGTCTCTGTCTCAGAAACAGTGGGTGTGGCTTTGTTCCTAACACATCAGTGTTTCTGTAGACACTCCAGTGGCCGCTTGCAAACTTTTGATGGTCTGCTAGAACTAGCTTGATTCGGGCTGATATGGAACATGCATTTGAAACACTCCAGCATACAGGCTCCCACTCACTGCCTTGCAACAACAGGGAAACTGAAATGATTCCACCCCCTTCCCACCAACCACATTCCAGGTCTAAATTGTTTTAAGCTTTTGGACTTGATCCCATAACAGTTCTAAAATACACGTGCACAGGGATATTCTCTGCAGTTCGCTTTGTAACGGACTGGTTTGAAAGCAACCCAACTGTCAATCAACAGTAAAGTGGTTGAATAAATTATGGTCCATCTATAATCCAGAGGGTTATGCATTCCTCCAAAAGAATGAGGTTGTTTTATATATACTTCTTGCTTTATAATAATATTTCACTGCTCAAAACCCTTCTGGGCTTCCAGTTGCATTTATATAGTCTCCAAACTTCTTCTCCATATCTAAAATGCCTTAAACCTCGTTTTCTGGCTTCAGGACCACTATCCTGCTCTTCCATTTGGATTCAGCATCCTGGCTTTCTATTTTACTAACTCCTTAGGAGCTATCCCAAACTGTTTCTGCCACAGGTTCTTTGCACTAACTGCTGTCTCAGTCAGAATATTTTCTTTAGCGTTTTTCCACCTTAATTATACATTAAAAGCATGTGTACCCAAGACTGCATTCCAAAGCAAGCAGTTCAGTCTCTGAGTGGGTCTCCAGGATCACTTGTTGGGATTTGTTTGGTTGGTTTGTTGGTTGTAGTGTCTGAGGTGATAGATTGCGTAGCTTGAAAACCAGGCTGGCTGCTGTTGGTGGCGTCCTCTCTTCCAGCATTAAAGACCTGGTCTAAGCGCCATCTCATCAGGTGGAGACAGTGTACATTGTACACTGTTTCCAAAACTAAAGAGTTCATTTATCAGGTGGAGCTTAGAAACCAAAGCAGAAGCAGAGGACTAGTAGAAGCTGGAGTAAAATGCATAGACGCCAAGGTGACCTGAACAGTACATTGTGAAAGCCCTCAAAATTCAAACAGAAACAGGTCAAGAACGAGGTAGCTTTTCAAAGAAGACAGAACAATGGCCAACAGAAATATGAAAAGGTGATTAGCATCCCAAATGTTTAGAGCAATGCAAACAGTACCGAAGAGAGACAAAATCACATACTGTGGCTAGTGTGACATGAGATGACAAGTGTCAGTGAGGGTGTAGAGATGTCGAAACCCTTTGCACACTGGTATGGGCATGTATATTGGTACAGCCATTATGAAAATCCATGTGAAAGTCCTCAAACACATTCCATAGGACCCAGCGATGTAACTTCTGGGTATACTCCGAAAGGAAGCAGAATGACTACTTTGTAAAGTTATCTATCTCCCTGTGCTTAGCATACCAGAGTTCTCAAAGTAGTCAGGATATAGGAACAACTGGTGTTTGATTACAGATGCATGGATAATGAAATTGTGGTGCACATATGCAATGGGATATTTAATAGAAGAGAGAACAAAATGCTGCCATTTACAGCAAGAGAGGCGAACTTGGAAGACATTGTGCTTAGTGAAATAAGCCAGACACAGAAAGGAAAGCCTGCCTAATCTCATCTATACATAAAAAACCAAATTCATAGAAACAGAGAATAGATGATAGTAAGTAGAGTGAAAGGGAGGAAACAGGGAGGAGCATATCAAAGGGTCCAGATTTGCAGTTTTGTAGGGTGAATCGGCCTAGAGATATGATGTATAGGAAGACTGGGTTACTGTGGGGCTAATAGGGACTTGGCTAGATCTAGAATCACTAGGATACAGACCTTTGGACATGTCTATAAGGTAGTTTCTGGATTATGTTAATCAACATGGGAAGACCCAGTCTAGTTGGGATCCTAGACTGAATAAAAATAAAAAGCAAAAGCAGGCATGGTTGCTCATGGATAAAACATTTATCATGCAAACCTGATGACTTGGCTTTATGAAACACTCCACAAGTTGTCTCAGACTTGCATATGTATACCTCCACCAGCCACCAGATATTACAAGATATTTGATCACCCTGGGAACCTGAGATTATGCTGTTTACTGGAAAAGCCTGCTTTTAGTTGTGGTGTGTCTCAGTCTTACCACACACCTTTAATCCCTTCGGCTGGAATACAGACACGCCCCTAGTACGCACCTTTAATCCCAGACATTGAAGGTAAAGTGAGTTTGTAGAAGGAAGCATGCCATTTGAAAGCAAAGTCTAATTGAATGGCAAAGTGTTGAATCAGAGAATAGGATAAGCCAAATTCTCACAGTAGGAGAGAAGAAAAGGGATGATACTTGAGGGCCAATGCAGAGAGAGAAAGGAAGGCAAAGGAGGCAATTCTACTTGGAGAGTTTTACAGAGACAGGTTAAAGAGAGAACAAGCAAGACATAAGTGAATACAAAACAAGCCAGAGAAACAGAAGGAGACAGAAGATTGCTGGAGTTAGTTTGAGGCCAAGCAGAGCAATTCAGTGAGAAGTTGATGAGAAACCAGATTGAATCAGTCAGCTTCGAGAGAAGTTTGGCTCAGAATAGCTGAGTCGAACCAGCTGGCTAGAGATCAGAAAGAACAGGAAGGGAGAGCTTATTCAGCAGCAAATCTCAGAGGCCGAAAACATTCTAGGCCTATGTAAGACTGTATGTAGGCTGAAGCTTCCAGGGCAAGTGAACAGACTGAGGCAGTGAGCCTCAGAGATGGCAATTACTACAGGCCAATAAAAGATCCTTCCACACCCAGACATATACATGCCATATACATAAATACACATTAATGATAACTAAAATGTAAGTTTTAAAACAGAGAAATCACAGATGCAATGTGCCCCACTGCCCCAAACTCCACCACTGTGCCTTCTTTCTCATGATAGGCCATGCTCTCAAACTGAGCCAAAATAAATGGTGGCATCCTAAAGGTGCCTTAACAAGCATTTTGTCACAAGAATGAGAAAGGTAACTAACACAAATGCATCTTTAAAAACTTGCTAAGACAGGTTTCAATTGCACAAAAAAATAATAAATAGTAATTTTAATTTCCAAGAGAAGACAGCAGAGCAACATAGCATCAGACAGCATTTCTTGCTCTATCCTGGGATCTTGTGCTACTTTCTTCACTTCTCTGAGGAAGGCTGTAATATACTCAGATGTTGTAAAGAATAATGGTGAATAACCATGAAAGGCACACAGTGAGTGTAGGTTAAGTAACATTTGCTTTCGTTAAGCAACAAGTGTTTAAGCAATGAATGTCTTACAAAAACTCAAACAAAATAGAAATATCACGGGATCTGCGGATCAAAGACAGCTGCTGTGTATAAACAACATGGAGTATTAATCAAAAAAGTTGAATTTGCAACAACAGAGAGAAGGGTAAGGACCACCAGAAACATGCCAAGAAAAGAACAGGAGGAAGAGGGGTTAGGCAGAATTCTGTGGCAAGTTGAGAGATGAGGGGGTTAAGCAGGAGGAAAGAGCTTGTCTAGAGACGGTGCAACTGGATGTCAAGATGGCCGAAGCATTCCATCCTGTGGCAGGCATCTCTTTAGCGCCAGCATTACCTGTGTTAGATGGTGTAGAAGAGAGAGTCTGTGATTGGAAGCAGATGTCACAGGTAGAGACAGAAGTGAGCAGGGTTGGAGGAAGGATTTGAATGACCATTTCCTTCAGGGGGAGCTTGTGTGGTCTCCTCAGATTCTGGGGCATGAATTCAGCAACCTCAGAATAGTGAACTTTCAGGACTCACCAGGGATCTATATCAAACCAGTTCCAAGTGACAGCACTAGATGCTCCCATAGGACAATTCAGCTATTCTTGGGGAGTGTGCAGATTCTGAGAAGAAAGAAAGTGTGCACAGTCAGGCTACTGGGGAAATAGCCTGACTATAGGACTGAATAGGATTAATACCAAAGAGCAAGTAAAAGTCAAGAAAGAGCTTCTTTGATAGAATTGCAAGAGGAAGGTGTGGCATAGCAAGTAATAAGTCACTTATTAGTGACTTAAAATAAGTAATGAGGAACTACCAACAACAATAATAAACAGCCAATAAGTCTCTTTTCTTGTTGGAGAGACAAAATATCTGATAAGAACAACCTAAGGAAGAAAAAGTTTATGGCTCACACTTAGATCATACAGTCTGTCCTAGTAGAGGAGGCTTGGCAGCAAGAGTGGAGGTGGTTGCTTACATGGCATCCACAGTCCAGAAGCAGAGAGGGATGAAGGCTAGTGCTCAACTCACGTTCTTCTTTCTTGTCTTTCTGTCCATCCAAGACTCCAGTCCATTGGATGCTTCTACCTACATTCAGGATGGATTTCTCTTCTTCACTTAAAACTCTCAGGAAGCAACCTCACAGGCATGCGTAGAGGTCTGTCTCCTAGATAATCATCAAGTAAAGAGACTAACCATTACAAGGAAGCAGAGATGCAGGAGCACAGAAGCTGACAGGAGCTGTTGCTTTCTGCAAAGGAATGTAATCACTGCCAAACAACAAGTGGGCTAGGAAGCAAATACTCCATCTCTCTTTTGTCTACCTTTGATGCAGATGATTTCACTGTGGAACAAGTCTAAGCCCTAGAAACCCAAGGAGAAGAAGGTAGATATAGATGCAGCCTTCTGTTGTGGAAAAGTGCAGAGTGGCTCCGGAGGACCCAGCACCGTGGAACAATCTTCCAAAGTAAGAAGCTCACAGAAATGCTGATCATCAACCCGAATTCTCCCAACAGAATCACTTTGTGGATCTTCCCATGTCTCAGTCTACCACCCCGACCCTGTACCTAACCCATTTTTTAGATGATATCTCAAAATGAAGCCTATGATCTCTCAAATAATATATTCTTCTCACTTAGGCCAGTGTGGTGGTGGATGCTTTTAAATCCAGCACTCAGGAGGCAGAGGCAGGCAGGGAGGCAGACCTCCTTGGCCTCAAAATTAGCCTGGTCTGCATAGTGAGTTTCAGTCCAACCAAGACTATGTAGTGAGACCTTTACTCAAAAACAAAACAAAACAAAACAAAAACATACACTCTGTTCACATTTATCTACATTGCAGAGACCTGAAGTGTTTGTGGGTTTGCTGCTTATAACCAGAAGTGCTAGATAAAAATCTCCTTGGATAAAATTTATGAAATCTTGGAGGAGACGGAGCTGTCTTCTTTAAATACAACCTTAAAGGTAACCCCACAGAAAACATTGATAGCTTGTGCTATATTCAAACAAGAAACTTCTATTTGATGAAACCCACCATGAACAATTGAAAAGGCAGAAAAATAACCAAAACAAAATTCAAATAACAAAGCAGTATCATTTCAGCGCGTTTAAGAAAAAAGAATCTTATCTAAATATATAAAGAACTCATTCACAGAGATAAGAACTGACCAAAATTTGGAGGGAGTGCAAGAAGAAAAAGATCAAACAAGGGAAAAGCCATGAAAATAAAAACAGGCTGAGGGCACAGCAGGTGAAAAACTGTTTACTCAAAGAAATGTAGATCTGAGCAGGAATCTTTTCTGCAACGAAAATCTCAAAGGCTGCTTTCCATGAAAATGGCTTAGTGCAGACAGGGACACAATGCAGGGGGCTTTCAATTGGTTGGAGGAGGATAGGTTATTATAAACTTTTTAAAGAAACAGTCAACTGGCAGTTAAATATTGTGAAACACTAACTATTCATTCCAACTGCACACAGCATCTTCGCTTTCTTAAAGCTGTCAACACTCCTTTCTCTACACAGAACGAAGTCCAAACAGCGCACCGTGATACGTGACTTCCAGCTTCCATCCCCCACAACTCCATCAATGAGAAGCGTCAACCCATCTATGAGAAACTTCTCTTATGCCTTTTACTCTATCTGACAAACCCCTCACCTCCATCTTAGCTTGAGTCACTCTTCCGGAGACAGCTAAGTTGTCAGTTTTCTCCTCACCCACATCCACGGACTCAGTTTCTTTTCTGCATGTTTTCATTGCACCAAGTACATAGTCATTGAAGGTAATGTGGCCATATTCATTTACACATCTGTGTATTTTCTCCACCATATTGGTTCCTATGCTCATTCCCTACAGTGATACTTTTCAAAGTGGGGCAGTTCTACTCCCCCAGGATCATTTGGCAGTACGGCGAAACATTGTGAGATTTATTTATTTTTATTTTATGTGTATGAATGTTTTACATATGTATGTATGTATGTATGTATGTATGTAATGCAAGCCATGTGTATGCTTGGTGTCCATGGAGGTCAGAGGACAGTATGAGATCCCTGGAGTAGAGTTACAGGCATTTATGAACCAACATGTGGGTAACTGGGTACTGAACCTTAGTTCACTAGCAGAGCAACCACTGAACCCTCTCTTTAGCTCCTAGAAACAAAACAACAGTAGCAAGTAGGAGGGAGAAGATGGCGACAGACAGTATTTGGTGTAGAGAAAGCAAAGATGTTGCTAAACAATCAATAGTTCTAGCTAGTTCCCCACAAATTATTCAGCCCATATGCTAATAATTGAGAACCCATGTGCTATATTTAGTTCTCCCACTGTCTGGGGTATAAATGCACACACTTTCTCCCTCCAGTCTCCATAAAATTATGTATTGAAACAGTAAAAGGAACTTCGGTTTTCTTTGTTTTGGGTCTTTTAGTTTCAGCATGTATCCCAGGCTGGCCTTGAACTGGAGATCTTCCTGTCTCAGTCTCCTAAACACCAGGGTTACATTTTTGTGCCACAATGTGTGCATTTAAATGAACCTTTTGTGTCATTGTCTTTTGTGCATGCATGTTCATGTGTGTGCAGGTGTAGTCATGTTAAAATGAACCTTTAAAGTCCGATATTCTCCTCCGTGTCATTGGCAAAATAACATCTATGACAGGAGGATGCAAGGGAGATAAAGTGAGAGGATGCTGGAGCAAGGCTGGTGTTTCGTCAGCATGAGCTCACTTTCACAGTACAGTGCAAAGACTAAATCACAGGCTGCAAGAGCTGCTGAAAGGAGCCAAGTCCTTTCTCTGCATAGCTGGAGAGCTGTGGGTCCGAAGGTTAGCCTTGCTGAACCTTGACCTCATATCTGAGTTTCCAACTTTAGTGGCGAAGCAAATTTTAATGCATGACTCGGAAAGAAACTGCAAGCTGATTCATCAAAAAGAAATAATTATCCCTTTGGTTTGGATTATAAATACAATTTGTAGGTATGTAAAATTAAAAAAAAAAAGAAAAAAGAATACTCTCAGAGCATTAATTCAATTGAGTAATGTTACCAGGAGTTTCACAGGGGTTTATTTTAAAATTACATTTCTGGCATTTATGCAAAAATGGGGCAAATAATTAAATACAAAGTTAAACAAGTAATACATTCTTTCTATTGTAAGACATCTAGTCAGAATCCAGAACTATTTGAATAGTTTGTCATAAAACACTCAAATATCAACAGGATTTTTTGGCATATATGCTAAAATGTAACTACTTAGTAATGATTCAGCTCTTCTTGACATAGACAAGCAACTTTCGTAGTCAAATGTAACTTAGAAGCATCATCTGATCTGAGATCTTAGATTCTAACATGCTGTGGGTTTTTTAAAAGACCAGTATTTCTGTATTTTGACACTTACTTGTGTGTGTGTGTGTGCGCGTGTGTGTGTACCTGGAGGTCAGAGGACAACTTGTAGATTCAGTTCTTTCCGAGACTAAACTCAGGTCGTCAGTCTTAGTGGCAAGCACCTTTCCCACCAAGCCCTTTCACTGGTCCCAGGCTATGCTATTTTTTTTTTTTTTTTAAATACCAAACACTCATATAATCAAAATTTAAACAAATTATGGCAAATAAAAGAAAACATTTCTATTTTAACAATGTTTTAACATATACGGACTTTATTAGGTGTTCCATGTATAGTCATCTGGTATGTTTAAAGAGTGAGCAATCATATAAAAGGAAATATGGTCATAAGTGATTGAAGTAATAAAATCCCCAAACTAAATAACAACTCATAATTCATGGCATGGCATATATTAGATTTCATTACATCAGTATATAGCTTAGCAGTAAATTCTCCTGACGGCCATAAACCTGCAAGGTGTTGTCATCCTGAAAAATGAAGGGGAGGGAGTTGGTGAAGGTACCAAATGGATAAATCCTCCCCAGTGTGCTGCCTTCCAGGTGCAAAGTTGTAGTGCACTGCCCCCTAGTGGCCGAATTTGAGTCCTTGTAAAAGGAAAGGGCTGTCCCACCTTGGAGGCTGAGGCGAGGCTCTAAAGGGCTTCTCAGGCACAGCGCAAACTGATCTGCTCTTCATACACCAGGCTGTCAAGGATCTGGGTATGAGCTTTGTGTTCACTTAACCTTTTAGTTCTGAGCACTGTGGTTCTTTTCAAAGCCACTCAACATACTTCTGTTTTTCAAAAGAATCCGGTTGTGACTATGGAAGAGCTACTACGGCTGTAGGATTTTGGACTATGGACTAGTTTTTATTTTACCTTTGTCTTTTAGCAGGTTGGAATTAATGCAGAGCAAATGCCTTACAAAGAGTTTTTGCTTAGCTAGATGAAATCATTACACTTTACATTTGAGGATTCTATAACTTGAAAACAGCATCAGTAGTGTTAGTAAAGATTCTTTATTAAACATACAGTGCCATGCACAAAGACTATCATTAACAATCTTTGATGATAATGTGCAATGGAGAATCAGGCCAGCATCAGCATCTGATCCACCATCCCAACATGTATTCCTCTGATTATCACATTTTGACAGCAGGTGAGTGACACAGTAGGAACCTAAGCCAGCTGTCTTAGATGGACTTTCAACATTCAGTAAGATAAAGAAACAGAACATAGACCTCTTCTCAGTAACAAATATGTCTTCCTTCAAGATTTAGGAAGGGCATATATCCCAAGCCAAGATTAACCTCAAACTCTGAAGAGTAAATAAGACATTTTAAACGGTGCAAAGCAAACTAGCAGGATGAGGCACGTTTGAAATCCAGGAACACTGACAGTGTAAAAGGCAAAGTCTGGAACCAGCTGGGTTCCATCGTCATCAAAGCCATTACGGACACACTCCCTGCTCTTTCCATGTAAGGCGACAGAAACTTCATTCAGGGTCAGGCGTTCAAGAGGAGCAGGAGTGAGGGACCCTAGGAGAAAGAAGACAGTCCCTCAGGCCTTGGGTATCAGGCTTCAATTGGTTTTGATGGTACTTGGTGTTTTCCCTCAATTAATTCTGCGCTGCCAGGTCTCAACATAATTCAGTGAGTGTATTTTTACAATGCTGTAAAAATACATTGTATCATTAGCTCTATCTTACAGTTGAACAAACCTCTGATGCACAGAGGTTGGTCTTCCTAAGGTGAAGGAGGAAGTGCAAGGATTGAGGCTCATGTGGTCCAATCCGGAACCAGCTTGGAATGATGGATTCAGCTGTTTCAGATTTCCCACAGTGACTTGCAGACAGGACAGCTCTTGCTAACAGAAAGGCTCCCTTCTGTTAATGACAGGATTATACTGGACTGTTCACAACTGCTTTCCATCTCCCCAGCCTCCTAGTGATCTCAATCCTGGCCCTGCTTATTCTTCACAATAAACAGAACGGAATAATCCACAGCACTATAAACATGAAGCCAGTTGTGGTGGTGCATGGCTTTAATCCTCCCATCCTGGAAGGCAGAAGGAGGATAATCACTGTGAGCCAGCCTGGTCTACATAGTGAGCTTCAGGCCAGCCAGAGCAACATAGTTTTTGTTTTGTCTCAAAACAAAGACAAACCAAAAACCAAAAACACCCCACCAAACACACAAAAACCCCAAACCACTGAAAGTTCATTCTAAGTTTCTCAAGAAACGTGTGCCTATTGACTCCCATTTAGGACTCAGTAGCCAAATGACTTAGATGGAAGCTTGGTTTTGGAAGTCTCTCCCAAATGAGAGGTTGCCCTTGTTATGTCATAGTTTCAACCATGAACAGGTGGATAGCCTGGTACATCCTATTCCTGTTAAGTCAAAACCTCATCTGTGGGGATGGGGAAATGGCTCAGTGACTAAGAGCATGGCTGTTCTTCCAGAGGACCTGGGTTCAATTCCCAGCACCCATATGGTGGCTCGCAACTGTTTGCATGTAACTCAAACTCAGTGGGATCTAACACCCTCACACAAACATGCAGACAAAACACCAATGCACATGAAATAAAAATAGAACATTTTTAAAAGCAAAACCAAACAAAACCAAAACCAAACTCATCCGTGCTAGTCCATCTCTTGGTACTGCCTTTTGTTTTGTTTTAATGATGTTCAAAAATTCCTTTCACCACAAGCAAAACCATTTTTTAAGGAATGCTCTAACTCACTGGAGAACTGAAAAGAATAAATTTCAAGGTGGGTTTTAAAATATAAACGAGGATCAGAGGAAAGTTTTTCTGGAAATTAAATAAATTAGTTTTCTAATATTTTCTAATCTTTTAAGATATCCTTTTATTTTTTTAGTCTCACGTACAGTGAGACTAAACCCAGGCTGATCTCAAATGCAAAAGTCACACATCTAGCTCCCAAATACTGGGACTGCAAGAGTATGTCACCATGCCTACCTAGTACATCTGCCTTCAAAATACGTTTGGATCGTGTCATAAAGGCCAACCGAAGTGTCATTTTGAGCATCTTTTGTGTGTATGTGAAAGAAATGTATATGCACATGTACACTTTGATGAGTTTGTTTTAACTGTAATGAACTTGGCTATCTGCAGATCACCATTGGAAGGCCTTGTGCACAGGACAGGAGTTCCTCCTACTGCCTTGCCCATGGCAGGTCATCACTCACTTCTACCAAAGAGCCTCAAAAGTCACAGCAGGGAGAATAATTTGTATTTTTAAATTAGCCTGTGATTTGAAAAGTCTCTGCTGATTAGCACCCAGGTATGTGGGATTTTGTTTTGGTGTTGAGACAGGGTCTATGTGACCCTCACTGTTCTGTAACTCACTATGTAAACCAGGCTTGCTTGTGTCCTCAGTGCTAGGATTAAAGGTGAGTGCACTATGCCCAACTCAGTTCTAGCGTTTAAAAGAAAGCATGGTTTGTCTTAGTGTTTTCCCTCATTTTCCTAATGCTTTATTTTTAATTTTCTAACCGACATATTGATTAGCACTTGGGCATGTGTACTTGTATATATAGAGAAGTTACATAAGTCCAGATTAGGATACATAGACAATTTCTTTCTGAATGGCAGGATGCAAAATAAATCTAGCTAGAGAGTAGTGGTGGGAGAGGCCATGTCCCCAGCCCTGGGAACCCAGGGTAAACTTTCCCTTCTTCCCATTGGTTCCTTTGGAAGCGGATATGGCTTCCTCAAACCTACAACCATTCAGCTTGTATGACAGGCTGTAACCTGGTTGGTTATCTAGCCAATGAAGAAATGACTAAGGCAGCCCCTCTCATCTCCAAGCAGTTAAGCAGCAACTAAAAATATGTTAGAAAGTCTAAAAGAAGTGGTCAGAAAAGTGAATTCAATGATCAGAATAAGAGTTTGAAGTCAAGCATCCCAACAATGGTTACAATCGACATTTATTTAAAGTGAGGCATCTGTAGGCAAATAATTCTTAAAGTGGTTCGGGTTGAACCAACTTCATAAAAATATATTGAGATGAGACAAATCCACAGATCTCAACTACAGATCACTCTTTGCCCATTCTTCTCTCTCCTTTCTTTCAGATAGGGCTTAAGGTAGAATTTGTCCTAAAGAATGAAGAAGAAGAAAACAGGTCATGAACCAGGAATGAAACTCATTACAATGAATTACTTTTTGCTTCTAACTTAAGAAACTATATTCCCAACCTCTAGGAAGTATGTGCGTTCTGAATGTAAAACCTCGCAAAGATCAGACTGTAGGTCAGGCAGAGTAGGAAGGAAGGAGGGAAGGAAGCCTATAGACTTGCCTGGTGTCAATGGGCTCTGGGGAGCTAGAAGATCACCCGGTGGACGTGTGCTCTCCATTAGAGCAGGAGCCAGAGTTCAGTTCAGGGGAAACAACAGCTGCCCACGAGGCAGAAAACCCGGATCCTAATCTAGGCCTTCATACATGACTTCAGATATCACTTCAGCTCCAAGTCTCACCATGTTCTTCTCTAAGATAGAGCTGACAGTTTTCTGCTAATCTCACTTGGCTGCTGAAAGCTACTTATGTGGGATGACTTGGAGAACACTAAAAAGTGTCACAAGCAAGCGTGTTTCTCCTGTTCCTGAATCTGCATCCTAAGTGACCAACAGTGTGAGAGATATCAAACCTGTTCTATCTACTGCCTCATATTTTGTCCACGGCTCCATAAGCATGACCTCATGCCTCATGGTCAGGTCCAGGGCTCTCTTAATGTGAGACACTTTGTTGCTACAAAGCCCTCAGGAAGCCTTCTTAGGGCTTCTTTCACATCTTCAGTCTCCTATGCTGTGTTCTCTCACATTAGCCCTGTCATAGGAACAGAAGAGTCGGATTAACGAACGATCTCAAAAATCAGTGGCTCATTTTTGTTTTGAGACATCGTCTCCCTGTGTATCCCTGGCTAGCCTTGAACTCAGACAGACTCATTTGCTTCATTTTCTCTTTTTTTGAGATGGTAACTCTCACTGGCCTCGAGCTTGTGAAGTACACTAGGCTAACTGGCCAGTTCGCTCAAGGGATCCACCTATCTCTCCCTCTCCAGAACCAGGATCAAAAGCATGGAAGAGGATTTCAGGCTTCCTTTCTTCCTTCCTTCTAGTTTTCTGAGGCAAGCTCTCAATTAGTTCCCTCTAACTTCTTACTCCTCAGTGCAGATTATACACGGCTTCCTCCAGCCTTAGAAATGATCATGTATAAAACTGTTTCCATAGGGAAATCAAAATAGTTAAGGACGAAGGACAACGCTCAGTTGGTATAGTACCTGCCTAGCCCTGGGTTCCATTTTCAGCACCACATAAAATGGGTGTGGTAGTACACATCTGCAATTCCAGAATTCTTAAGGTTGAGGAATAGGATCAGAAGTTCAAGGCCATCCTTCAAAACACAGTTGAGTACAAAACCAGTTTGGGCTACATGATACCTGATTCAAAAGATATAAACATGAAAAGGTAAAAAGAAAATCTAAAAACAAATGTGTAGGAGATACAGTGATTATGATAACGATTACTATTTCCTTAACACCTATGATGTGCCAGGCCCATTCTATTAGCTCTTTCCACATATAGAAAAGGAAGTAGGCCTATGGACGGGAACCAAGCTGAGCGCTGTTAAAATCAGACCTCTAATACCAAATACACACACGGAAGCAGAATGCCTTAAATTTAGTGAGGTTCCTTAAAAATTTGTCAAGAGGATGAAAATAGTTACGTCACAGTTTCTCAGAATTGTGAGAAGGGTAACAGCACTGTTTTAAAAAGTTATTCCAATTTTTACCGCCGGGGGGCACAGGTTAGCTTAAAAACAAAACAGAACAAAACAAACAAATAAAACAGGTTGGGGAACACTACTCGCAATGAATGCGGTTTTAAATAATCTGGCATTCTAGCCCATGACAGATTTTTTTTTCTTGTGCATACGTTAAAAATTCTTCCAGCCCTGCAGCTCCAGTGCACGTTTCATCTTGAAGCTGAAACCTCACTATAAACCCGTTTTATCTCCCTCAAATTCTGGCAGAAGCTCGAGGGACGGAATGAGGGCTCACATGCTAATTGCTCCGATCGTGTCCCCAGGGTTGAAGAGGAATACCAGCGGTGGGGTCTACGTAGCTGAGTTCAAGTGCCCCAGTACTCCGTCAGATCACTGCGCACACGTCCACTCACCTACCTCCTCACCTCCCCAAGCTGTCCAAAGGCGGAGGAGGGAAAGGAGGCCAAACCGCTGTCCAGCCATGGCCGGCTCCTTCCGACAGAGGTCTCTGTTTTCAAACCTCAAGCTGGGCCTGGCACAAACCTTGGCGTGGGACGAGGATGCCACAAATCTTACGCGCTATAGCAGAAGGAGAGCAAGTTGCTGGGAAAATAAAACCGCGATACCGACCAAAGAGGACCCAGTCACCTACCAGCAGGCCTGCCCACCATGCTGGCCTGAGAGTGAAACGCGGCCTTCTGGGTAATGTCCTAGAGGGCGCCAGGCTCTGCGCATCCCCCTGCGTGAGGCAAGGAAGGGTCCTCGCGCAGGCGCAGCTCAGACAGCCCGGGAGGTAACTGTAAAGTCTTGAGTGAGCTCTGCGCAGTAGGCTAATCATTTTGTGCACCCTGTTCCAAGAAACACTCTTCGTGACACGATGGGAAAAAGAGCAAGAAGTTAGGAGACGGAGAAGGGTGTAATTAGGGGTTCTGTTACAGGAAGGAAGTTTTATGGTACGAATGGAGCCATTGCTCCAAGACAGATAATGTGGTAAAATGATTTTCATGTACATAGCACCTCCATTTGGAAGAAGGGGCTTCTAGGACGCCAGAGGATGCCTCCGATGCTCGAATTCATTACGTCAACTGGTGCAGCATTTTTATACAATGTACATACATTTTCTGCATTCTTTAAATTACCTCTAGATTCCTTTTAATGCCTGGTATAAAGTAAACACTACACAAATCGTTATTATGCTGCATTAGTTTTGGGAATTATAAAGGAAAAATTTACATACAGACGCTCCTCCAAAATCTGTGATGGATCAAATCTGTAGATATGGAATCTTCAGGTTCAGGAAAGTGGCTTCCCTTTCTCCACCTAAAGATCCATATAAAACCATCTTAGTGGAGTTACGTCAGATACCCTTTAAAAATATTAAGTCTAAAGCACTTGCCTATGATCCTAGAATTCAGTAAGCTGACCCAGAAGGGTCACTGCTAGAGTCGTTTAGATCGTGAATTTGACAACATTTTGGGTTACTCAGCAAGACCTCACATAAAATTATATATATAATATTTATTAAAAGCAGAGCAAGTACATAAGCTGTGCACTTTCAAGGTCTCAACCACAACAGGTGAAGTATGAAGAAATAAAACTATAGACAAAAAATGGGGAAACATATATTTACTCCTGAGTTTGACTGTGACTCAGCAGTGTTCTTACCCTGCTATCTTTCAGTCTTGAGACCCAATATAACAGAACTGTCTCATTATGAATTCAAAATTCATAATGAGTAATTCACAATTTGAATTTAAAATTCAAATTAAATATTACTTAAAGGCTTTCTTCACAACTTCTAGTGTTCTGTCACTATCACCCCTTTAATTCTGTTTTTGCTGCCACTATTCCTTGTATCACTGTGTGCCGCCCTAAAAGGGTATGCAGTAGTCAATGTGAAATCTGAAAGAAGAATATAGACACACATTTGTACACCGGCACATTGTTTTGCAAAGGGTATTCACTAAACTCTTCCTCCTGACAAGTTTCAGCATCAGGGTGAAAACAGCTAGAGAGGAACCTCATTTCACCACGGTGTGTCAGATATCCAGCCTCATAGGTAGCAAGCCTAGGGCTTGGTGTTATCAAGCTTGCTAATACTGGTTTTAAATGTTTTGAAGGATCAAGGAGTTGGCTCAGTGGATATGAACACTTGTTACCTGGACCTGGGTTTCATTCTAGAACCAATGTCAGACAGCTCATCACCACCTGTAACTTCAGCTCAAGGGGATCTGATGCCCTCTTCTGCCCTTTGTTGGTACTTGTATGCATGTGTGAACATATATTCACACACATTTACATGTAAATAATTACTAAAATAAGTCTTAATATTTTAAAAAGTGTTTTATTTCTTTCCTCCTGGCATAGAGATTATACTACTTTGCCCTTTGGCAACCCCCACCCCCAATCAAGTTTTAAAGAGTAATCTTTAACATTATCTTTCCCTATAGTAGACTGGCAATCCCAGTCTTAATGAAGACAATCATGATGCACTAATCTGTACCATTAAACTACTTGAAATTTTAAGATAGACATACATAAGAACTTTATGGTTACGAATGGGTTAAATTTTTAGGATCATGGCACCAGGAGCTAACCTATTCTTTGTATGTTTCTGTGTGTATGTGTTTGTGTATCAGTATGTGTGTAGGCATGTGCAGGCCAGAGGTCTAAGTTGAATGTCTTCATCAACCACCCTTCACCCTGGCTTTTGAGACAGGGTCTCTCACTAAACCTAGAGTTTACCAGTTTGGAAAAGACTGGCTGGTCATCATGCCCTAGGGACCCTACAGTCTGCATCTCCTCAGCAAAGATGGTTCAACATAGGAAAATCTGTCAATATAATCCACCATATAAACAAACTGAAAGAAAAAAAATCACATGATCTTCTCATTAGATGCTGAGAAAGCCTTTGACAAAATCGTACACCCTGTCATGATTAAAGTCTTGGAGAGATCAAGTGTTAAAGAGCCCTACCTAAATATAATAAAGGAAATTTACAGCAAGCCTATGGGCAGCATCAAATTAAATGGAGAGAAACTCAAAGCAATTCCACTGAAATCAGACACAAGACAAGGTTGTCCACTCTCTTCATTTCTATTCAATATAGTACTTGAAGTTCTAGCCAGAGCAATAAGACAACTGAAGGAGATCCAGGGAATACAAATTGGAAAGGGAGAAGTCAAAATACTGCTCTTTGCATATGCTATAATGGTATGCATAAGCAATTCAAAAAACCCGACCAGGGAACTCCTACCGCTAATAAACACCTTCAGCCAAGTGGCTAGACACAAAATTAACTCAAAGAAATCAGTAGTTCTCCTATTTGCAAGCATCAAAAGGGTTGAGATAGAAATAAGGGAAATAGCACCCTTCACAATAGCCACAAATAATATAAAGTATCTTGGTGCGACTCTAACCAAGCAAGTAAAAGACCTGTATGACAAGAACTTCAAGTCTCTGAAGAAAGATATTGAAAAAGATATCAGAAGATGAAAAGATCTGTCATGCTCATGGATCAGTACAATTAAAACAGTGAAAATGGCCATCTTACCAAAAGCAGTTAGCAGATTCAGTGCAATCCCCATCAAAATCCCAATACATTTCTTTAAAGACTTTGAAAGAACAATACTCAACATTATATGTAAAAAAAAAAATACCATGCTCAGAGCAAAATTCCAGACACAGATAGCTGCAGAAATCTCTTGGAAACATCACCTGTCAATAAAAGGCTCATTGTCCATTGAGTGGAGGCAAGATTAGAAGGTGGGAATATATATATATATATGATTCTGGGAAAAGAGTCAAACTCTGGAGATTACCCCCAGACAGAAACTTAGGACAAGATAACCAGCCACATGGCAGAGCATAAAATAAAATAAATGAGCAATTAAGATATGAGCTAGTAGGAGAACAGAGCCAAAACTATTGGGCTCAGCATTTATTCATATATAGAAGTCTCAGAGTCACTATTTTGGGGAGTTTATGTGTGGGTGGAAAGCTGGTGATTACAGATAGCCCTGGTTAAACTTGGTGGATCAAAAAAACATACCAAATGACACAGATGTGGAAAAGGGATTTGTCAGGGGGGTTAACAAGAGTGGGAAGAAAAGATGGGGTCGTGAAAGTAATCAGAATGTTTATACATATGTATGAAATTCTCAAAAACAAATTTAATAAAGGTAATAAAGCTGTTTTGACAGATAATTAAGCTAGTTTTAATAAATCTCTCCAGATGTCATGTAGAAACAAACATGTTTAAGCTTGTTTACTTATAAATGTGACTATGTTTAAAACTCTGTTAGGATCAATGAATCATTTTATTTATCATATTATGAATCATTTCTGAAAGCAGAGTATTTTTTTAAACTGTAGGTTGTAGTAGATTCTAGCACCTCTGTGCTTCCTTCATCAACTCAGTCTCCTCCTTCTTAGCCCTGAGGGCTTCTGGAGTCCAGCCCACTCTCCTCATCCATCGCCCAGACCCCATCAATTTAGTATGCTCCTTCAGTAGTATTCTAGAAAAACCTCTCACCATTTGCTAACAGACTATCTCTGTTGGTGGTATTTATCAGCTCACCCTAATATGGATGCTGATTCTGAAGCAAATTGCACATAATCTGATTCCAAGAAAGTAAGAGAAATTGGAACTAGTCATTTGTCTAAAATAAAAATAAAGTACAAGATGGTGAAAGGACATCATAACATAGATATAGAAACTAATTGAAATATTTATCTGTGGCTACCTGTATTAGCCTGGTTTCTCTAGAGTAACAAAATTTTATATATATATATATATATATATATATATATATATATATATATGATTTATGAAAACGACTTAGAGGATGTGGTCCAACTAATCCAACAGTGGCTGACAGTGAATGGAAAGTGCAAGAATCCAGTAGCTCCTCAGTCCATGAGGCTGGATTTCTCAGCTGGTTTTCAGTGTACGCTGGAATCCTGAAGGAGTAGGTTCTAAAGCCAATGAAGGAATGGGCTAGCCAGAAAGGCCAGAGCAAGCAGGCAAAGAGCAAACACTTCTTTCTCTCCTGTCCTTGGATAGGCTTCCAGAAAAAGACATGGGCCAGATTAGACATGGATTAAAGATCTGGTTAAAAGTGTGTCTTCCTATCTCAAAGCTCTGGGTTAGACGTTGATCTTCCCACTTCAAAATAAGCAGACATCCCTCACAGATGTGCCCTCCATTTTGTGGATTTAGTTAATTCCCAATGGAGTCAAGCTGACCACCAAAAAAAGCCATCACAATTCCACCCCATGCAACTTGACACACAATCATATATCCCTATGTCATCACTAATTTCCAATGAAAACAATAAACAAGTCATAATAGTGTCTAAACATAATATTACCACCCTACATACAATTACAAAGATCATAAATGTGTTACGTATTTGACAAGATCATAATTGCACCTAACACGATGTAACCATCCCTCGTACAACTACAAGTGTATTATACATTTAGACTAGGCAACATTGTCCCTTGGGGGACATTTTTTTAGTATTCCAAACTTAAATATAATTATTGATATTCCCTTAATTGATATTATATTGTGTGCTAAAGACATTGAAGAAAGAAAACACAAATATATTTTCTTTTCTTTTCTTTTTTTTCCCAGACATGGTTTCTCTGTGTAGCCCTGGCTATCCTGGAACTCACTCTGTAGACCAGGCTGGCCTTGAACTCAGAAATCCGCCTGCCTCTGCCTCCCAAGTGCTGGGATTAAAGGCATGCGCCACCACTGCCTGGCCACAAATATCTTTATAAACATATCCTTAACAAAATATGACAGAAACATTCATGTCAATTGTAACACTTTTTTCTACAACTTGTCATGTGGCCTCAGCTGATATTTATGCTGCCTTCCTCTACTACCCTTTCTGTATTTTCTCTGCCCTTGGCAAGAACCTTAGCAGGTCTTAGCTCTTTTCCTGAAAGATGACCAGATGACTATGCCTTCATTCCTGACAGGTTTGTGCCCTTTGTCATCCTGCCTGGATTAGGTTACAGTCGTTTCCCACTGACTTTAATCCTAGGATGTGGTAGAACCAAAAGATGCTCGGAAGGATCCGGGGCACTTCAGACACAATTTTACCTACCTCCATTTTGTAAAAGCAATCCAATTTATCCGTGGAAATGTAGATTATTCACCCCTCCTAACACTATTAGTCCTTTCATGGCCTGTTGGCCTACAAACAATAGAAGCCCAAAGTGGCCAAAGTCTGAACAAGCAGCAAAAAAATTTTAGTGGGCTACTAGGGGTGATAGTAGAACTATTCCCATTTCTACCCCTTGATTCCTGGACCCATGGATCCTGGCTATAAGAGAAACTGTAATGTATATATATATATAAATTACACACACATATATATATATATATATTGCCTTCTGGAGAACCCTGTCCTTATGCCTCCAGGCTGTTGCCACCTAATTGGTGGTGTAACAGTGTCTTCAAATGGCCATTCCACCTTTCTATCAGGCCAGCTGCTAAAGGGTGGTGGGGAACACAGTAGGACCAGTAGATTCCGTGATCATCAGCCCACTGTCACACTTCTCTGGCTGGGAAGTGAGTGCTTCCCAGAAGCAGATACTGTGTGGAATACCATGATAGTGAATAAGGTACTCTGTGAGTCTATAGATGGTGGTTTTGGCTGGAGCATTACCTGCCGGAAAGGCAAATCCATAACAAGAACAAGTATCTACTTCAGTAAAGACAATGCATTGTCCTTTTCATGAAGGAAGGGATCCAATGTACTCAACCTGCCACCAGGTCACTAGATTATTACCCCATTCAATAATGCCATGTCTGGTACCCAATATCAGTGTCTGCTGCTGACAGATCTGTCACTCAGCAGTAATGGATCAAGGTCCACCTTGGTGAGTGGGTGTCCATGTTGTTGAACCCATGCATAATGCCTGTCTCTTCCCCATAACAATTTTGCTCATGGGCCCATCGGGCAATGACAGGAATGAATTAGGGGAAAGACTGACTGTCCCCAGACTGGGTCTCTCCTCCTCAGCTGAAGTCACCTTTGATAAGCATTTACATGAGGCACAAGGATCTTCACATCTTTAACACATTTGGAGAGCTCTATCCACATCCATCTTCTCCAGATGTCTTTCTCACCATTTTTCAATCATACCTTTTCCAAGTCTCTGACCATCTAACCAGTCCATTGGCTATAGCCCATGAATCAGTGAACATATCTGGCCATTTCTCTTTTCAAACAAAATGTATGATCTTGTGTCCTGCCTGAAGTTCTGCCCACTGTGAAGATTTCCTTTAACAGGTGTCTTTCATGGTTGTCCCAGAATGGAGTTGTAACATTGTGACTGTCCATTCTTGGAGGTGCCTGCATACCACGCAGAGCCATCAGTGTACCTAACCCCAGTTTTCTCTTACTCAGTCAACTGATTATAGGGCACACCCCATAAGACTATAGATGTACTCTTGACGGCAGATAGCATTGTAACAGTAGAAACCATAGCCATTTGGGCAATGTCTTAATATAACTTGCTTGTGCGTACAGGACCTGTTTGGACCTGATCACATATATACCACTTCCATTGCTGCTGTGCAGTGATTTGATAGATCAGATAAAACACAGTTCATGATGGGCAGCTCAGGTTGCATAGTAATTTGGTGGCCAATTGTCAACCTTCAGGGGCTTACCAAAGGCTCCAAATAGCATTTATATCTGCCACTGACACCTCATATACCATTGAGTCTGCTGGATCATATGATCCAAGAGCAGCCTAGACCTGTTGAAGAACCTTCTGTTCCAAGCCCTATACAAAGCTAGCAGATTTCCAAGTCACTTGGTATATAGGCCTAGTAACACACCCATGTGAGAATATGCTGTCTCCAGAACCTAAATAGTCCACTAAACACTGTCTTTCTTTCTTGGTAGTAGGAGGGGCCAGGGGCAATAATTTATTCTTCTCTTCGGAAGGAATATCTCTGCATGCTCAACATCACTGTATTTCTAAGAATTTCACTGAGGCAGAAGGCCCTTGAATTTTGATTGGATTTATTTCCCATTCTCTGATGTTCATATGAGTCAAAAGTGGCTGTTACTTCCTGTTCACTTGGTCCAATCAGCATAATGTCATTAATATAGTACATCAGTATGATATTTTGTAGAAGAGATGATCGAGATTCCTAAGTCATGACACAAGCTGGAAAGCTAATATAACCTTGAAGTAAAACTTTAAAAGTATAGGGCTGCCTTGCCAATTGAAAGCAAATTGCTTCTTGTGGTCCCAGTGGACAGTTGCAGAGAAAAAAGCATTTGCTAGATCAATAGCTGCATACCATGTACTAAGAGAAATGATAATGTGCACATGTAAGGACACCACATCTGGTAGAACAGCTGCAATCAGAGTCACTACCAGATTGAATTTTCAATAGTCAATTGTCTGTCAATCTCCACAATTCACCTGTCTTCTGCACTGGCCAGTACAAGAGATGTGATAAGAACTACCACCCCTGCATTTTCAAGTCCCAGATGGTGGGACTAATTCCTGTGATTCCTCCAGGGATGTGACACTCTTTTTGATTCATGATTTTCCTTGTCAGAGGCAACTCTAAAGGCTCCCATTTAGATTTTCTAATCATAAAGGCTCTCACTCCATAGTCAAGGATCCAGTGTGAGAATTCTGCCAATTTCTAAATGTATTTACCTCAGTTATGCCTTGTAGAACTGGGGAAAATAACCAAAGGATGAATTCAGGGACATACTGGATCTACTCTGAGTTAGACTTCAGCCAAAACTATAATAATCATCTGACCTCGGTAAGTCCCTACTTTAACTGGACAGTCACAATGTGACTTAGAACCTCCCATAATCAGCATCAATTCAGAAACAGTATATAACAGACTCTGGGAAGTGTACTGTGAGGTACCCTTGTGAAAGGATATAGGTCCCTCTGGATAAAGAGTTAAGAAAGGCTAACAGTAGAATTTTTGAATATTATATCAAGGTCTTTCCTCAGGGAAAATGGCCATCCCTTCATTTAAGGGGTTCTGGGTTTACAAACTGGCTCAAGTCTGGAAATTGATTCATGGACAGAGATTCCCTTTTGCTCAAAACAACGTAATCTTCCTTTCATTTGTTTGAGAATTTTTGTGCTATACAGAGCAAACAAAAATTTAGTAGATCTCTTATCTATTTCATGCCTAGAAACACAATGACTGATTAGCTAGTACTAAAGGTCTATGCAAGTCATGCCACCATAAAGTTCACCTTGCCTGTGCTGACCATTATAAGTTAGGCCATTATGTTCTTTGTCTGTGCTGCCCAGTACGATAAGTATGATAACTTTACCTTTGGTGATTCAGTGTCTCCAGCTGTCCCCTGCTACCTCAGGGCCCAGTTAAGGCCATTGCGTTTAGTTCATCCAATGGAGCAGCAGCATCTCCAACCATAAGGTCTTGCAAATAATAAATGGCAACAACAAAGTTCTTCACATGTGCAGATGCCCCTCTCACCATTTTGCATCTTATAGGATTAGTGAAAGGCTTATCTTTTGGACCTTCCTATTGCAGAGGATTAGGTTTTACCTATTCTTTTATTACATTGCAGTCTCACTGAGCCTTAAACATTCCTTCATCAACACTAAGCCAAAGGATATTTGGCACCTCCACCTCCTTTTCAGTAGGCTGTCTTTTGACAAATACTTCAGTCAACAATTCAAACCAACTTTCAACACCTTTTTTCCCTGTGCAAGCTCTCATATTAAACTTGGAACCTTCATACAAAGGGCCCATAAAAAACTCAGCCTGATCCAGTTATATGTTCATTTCACTATTATCTCACACCCTTAAAATCTACTCTCGCACATATTCCCCAGATCTTTGCTTGAATGGGTTAGCAAAATCATGACGCTCTTTAGTGTAGTACACCTTCTCATGGATTACACTTTCTATCTCCCCTCTAGGAGTCTGCTTTACCTTATTCTGGGTATAGGTATAGAGGCAACTATTGATGGACCCTGAGAGACATCAGAGTTGTTTTCCCTGGCACTCTCTCCAGATAAAGTCACTGCTGGTTTAGCAAACAATGAAGGATTAATTTCCTTGTTCAAAGATGAAAAGGTAGAATTTCCAGGGGTGAGTCTGAGGGTAGAGTAGCTACATCTTTATATGAGAAAACCCCTTGTGAATCTGAGGGCTCAATTTCTCAACTTCAGTAGGGTTCTCCCATATCTCTATCCTGAATTACAAGATCCCATTATTTACAATTATTGCCCTTACTTTTAAAAAATTAATTTATTTATTTTACTTCCTGATCATAGCTTCTCCTTCCTCCTCTCCTCCCAGTTCCTCCCTGTTCCCTCTCTCGCCCTCCACCTCCCTTTCTCTTCAGAGAAGGGGAGGCCTCCCATGAATAACCACCCACTTTATTATAACAAGTTGCAGTAGAACGAGGCTCATCTTCTCCTGCAGAACCCAGAAAAGGCAGCCAAGCTAGGGGAAATGAGTCCAAAGGCAGGCAACGTAGTCAGAGATAGCCTTGTTCCCGTTTTTAGGGGCCCTACATGAAGACTATGCTGTACATCTGTTACATGTGTGTAGGTGGCCTAGGCCTGACCCATGCATGCTGTTTGGTTGATGATTCTGTCCATGTAGGCTCCTATGGGCCCAGGTAAGATGATTCTGTAGGTTTACTTGTAGTGTCCTTTACCTCAACCAGGCAAAGAGCAAAAGCATTCTTCTGCCATGTCCTTATATAGGCTTCCAACAGAAGGCATGGCCCAGATTAGATATGATCAACAATCTGGGTTAAAGACCTAACTTTCTACCTCAAAAATCTAGATTAGAAGTAGATCTTCCTGTTTCAAAGTAAGCAAAAATCTCTCACTAAGATCCATTTTTGGATTTTAGTTAATTCCAGATGTAATCAAGTTGACAACCAAGAATAGGGATCACATTACTCAAAGCAACATCTTTAGAAGGTAAAGTTTTCAATGGTTGGGTCACTGCTGGCATAAAATAGTCAATAAATTCAAAGACCCCAGAACATCAAACCAAAAGAAAAAGATGAAGACAGGCCATTGTTATTCCAGTAAGTTCCAGGCAGCCATAGGCTAGCCCTATGTTCTTGATACAGTGATGTGATTCTTCACTGAACAGGACTGTCCTAGAGCAATATAGTTAAGCAACTCATTAGGCCATGTTTGTTTGTATAGAGCTGAGCAATAGAAACCTCCCTTCAACCATCACAGTGAAGCATTGCTCTCTTGAATAGAGAGGAAGTTGACTACTTTTCTGCAGGAACTCTGCAGTCAATGACCTCGGAATCTTCCCTCTCAGGCAACCTGGCTCTGCAGAATAGCAGACACCTTCTTGCCTCATTATAGCACTGCTGAAGCATTGCCCTCAGGAGCTTCAACTGACAATGGAAAATAAGGCATTGAATAATGTCTGCCAAATGTATATTTGTCCTTGTTAATGAGACATAGCTAGCTTTATAGAACTCTGCAGCTTTCCCAGTACATGCTGCAATTTAAATGTTGGGATCTCTCTTATAGTTATCTGAACTTGTAAACACTACACAGCATGATAATGCCTTCTCCAACATCCCAAGTGCCCTGAATCCAGAAGCCGAGGCACGAAAGGAAGTGTACAATATTTACCACTTGATCCAATTGAAGGTTTATAAAGTGCTTAATGTCTTGTGTCCCAGAGGCTCTGGATTCTGCTTTTACAGATTATAGTACTTACTCTGCCAATCTTGCTCAACATTTAGGAGCTTTTTGAAAAGCTAAGAACTTTTCCTTTCCCATGAATATGCAGTTTAGATGAGGGTCAATAAGAATAGCAGCACCAGCCTAGGGAACCCAAATAACAATTGTGGAAATAACTTTAAGACTCACTCATTCTTGTCTGAAATCCTGACTGTGCCCGCTTAAGCCAGGGCCATAATGGGATTTCTCTTGTCTCTGTACAAGCTCACTATTACCTGTTAGCATCTTTAGAAATTGACTAGACTTTAGTCAGAAATGGCCAACTAACATGTGGTAGGCTGCATGCGTTCCAGCATAGGTATGAATGCAATTATAGATAATATCATGCTGCAAGGTCAAAAGATTAGCCACTCCTGCTGCATGACTTGTTCTGAAATGACATACAAATAAGATTTCTCCCTGATAGGGACAGCATCAGCATCCAAAGAAGGGCTCGTCATTGAGAAGTAAAATGGGTTTTTTGAGGCTTTCTTCAGAAACAGCAGACAATTACTTAGAGTTACATTTTTTAAAAAGATTTATTTATTTATTTTATGTATATGAGTACACTATCTCTTTCTTCAGGTGCACCAGAAGAGGGCATCAGATCCCATTACAGATGGTTTCTGGGAATTGAACTCAGGACCTCTGAAAGAGCAGCCAGTGCTCTTAACCACTGAGCCATCTCTCCAACCCATTAGTTTTACTTTCTTAAAGTCATAAACCCTCCACACACAGTTACAAAGTTTGTGTTTCAACAAGGTTCTAAGTCTACCACTGGATTCATGCAAACCTGTGTTCAGAGTGATACACAATAATAAAGCCTTAAAAGTGCCCATCGCTCAGGCAATAGAACAGACAAATCAAATCAAATCAAACCTTGGGAAAGGTTTATATGCACCTCACCCTTGGCCTGTACTGATCCCATTTGTCTTAGAAAACACCATCACAATATGGAATAGTGTTCTTTTCTTGCAGTCCGACACATGGAACAACCAAGGTGTGGCTTGTGGCAAAATGGAGTTAGTATTTGGAGAACTGGTCTCACTATGTGCACTCAATTGTATAGAAATACCTCATTATATTAGGCAGAAATAAAATAAACTTTGAAGGATAAATAGGTAAAGATGGAGCATGGAGATTTCATTGACAAATGTAAAGTCAACAGAGATCCTTGATTGGTTTCTGCCTGCTCAGCACTCAGCCATTCAATTTCATCTGCATCTTAGATCTTCTGGGGAAACTTCCACTGTAGGATTCTTGGGGAGAATGTAGTCACTTCCCAGGTGGAAGCCAAAGCTGAGAACTCTTGATCTCTGACTTTTAACTTAAATAGCAGAGGGAATGAATGGTGGTTAGGACTCTAATCTGGTAAGTGTGTGTAATAAGCTATAGAGAGTGTTCCTCATTCCTCCCAACTCCCTGGGGCTTAGTTCAGACCATCACTATCAGCCTGAGCCTCTGATACCAAGTGATTATGTCAGGATTTTTAGCTTACAAAACTCAGAGATCATGTTTAACATTTGCAGCAAAGAACACTCACTAATGCGCAAGTCCCTCATTTGGACTAGGAATAAATTACATTTAAACTCAAATGCTATGAAAATATTTGTTGGTTTTGTTTTACATACATTTTAGAGCTCATTTTTTGGTCTTTATCCATTTTGCAGCTCAGGATTTAATTAGAAATCTTGCCTTTTTGTCTGCTTGTTTTGAGACATGAACTCACGTAGCCCAAGCTGACCCCAAACTTGGTGTGTAGCCATGGATAACACTCTTGGCTCTACCTCCCAGGTGCTGGTATTGTAAGAACGTGTCTCCACTCCTAGTTTATGTGGTACTGGGAAAAAAGTCGTGGCTTGAAGCAAACTAGTGCTCTGCCAACTGAGTTACACACCCAGCCCAGCATTATTACTGTGAGCAGATCTTTAAAGGAAAATTTTTTTTCTGGACATTTTAAGGATTCTCTTTTTCCTTAATTTTCATTCTATTTATTAGAATGTGGTCTGATTCACGTGTTAGCTTTCTGTCATTATAATGAATGCCTCTACAATCAACTTATATTAAAAAAATAAGATTTTCTTATATTAAAAAATATGCTTTAAATGTTCCAGTCTGAAATGAATTAACCCTGTTTCTTTGAGCATGTGGTAAGGGAGTAAAGGGCAGAATAAAACTGATCCTCTCACAGTGAAGGTGTAAACCAAAAACAGAAATAGAAAAACAGAGTAAGACCTATGGGAAATGGTTTGATGAAGACATCTTATTTACGTCTAACTGTTCCAAAGCCTCTCACTCTCTACTTATTGTCTACTTAGTCCTCATCTACTGCAAGAGGAGACTTCTCTAATAATGGCTGAGCAAAATACTGACACATGTGTATAGAAAATGGTCCTCAGGAGCCATTTTACTGCTATGTTCCTTTATCAGAACAATACTATTTGGTTTTCCTCTAGATCCATGTCCTATCCAGTCTCGGGTTCTTGGCTACTCTACCAGTATTTGGAATGCATTCTATCCTGTGATGTTGGCCTTAAATCCAATCAGGAAGTGGTTGGTTACTCCCGCAATATATGTACCCCAGTTGCATCAGTGTGTCTTGCAAGCAGGTTCTGTTTATAATGGAGTTTTTAGTTGGGTTGATGATTACCTCTCTCCTATCATGGCATGCAGAGCGCCTTCCAATATCATTAATACTAGTCACTAGGAAGCCTGTAGTTAGGCACAGATTCAACTTCTCCATATTCAAGAAGATAGGTAACTACTGTCTTTAGCAATAGGGCCTTACCATCAGTTGTGAAGAGAAACTAAAAGCCTTGGGAATAGCCCGAGATGTTTTGGGGCTTTGCCTGGGGACTGTGGTGAATAATTAAACTCAATGTAATCAATTCCTGACATGGGCAGTTTTGCTTTGTTGCAAAATTGGCTACATGGAGCATTGTCTTTGTTGACTTCATCTAAATTCTTTTTATATTTGTTCGGAAGTTTCTCCAGTAGTAAATTTCCCTATGGCCCTTCAAATGGCCCTTAGTGCTAGCTGTCCCTGCTCACATCTCCTCCTTTCTCTCTTTCATTCCCTTCTCCATTTTATCCTCTTATTCATTCTCCTTCTTTCCATCTCTCCATACCTATATAATCTCCGTTGCCTTCCTGAGAAACCCTTTCTCCTAGTCCAGTATTTCTCAACCCGTGTATTGTAACCCCTTGGGTACAGACAATGACTCTTTCATAGCGATCACCTAAGAACATCAGAAAACACAGATATTTAAAGTACAATATGTAACAGTAGCAAAATTACAGTTATAGCAATGAAAATAGTGAAAATAATTTTATGATTGGGGTCACTCCAACATGAGAAGCTGTATGAAAGGGTCATGGAATTAGGATGGTTGAGAATCACTGTGCTAATACCCAACCTCTATTGTCATAGAGATTGTAGCATGAATATCAAAGCCTTAAACACTAATGTCCATACATAAGAGAAAACATACAATATTTGTCTTTGGGAGTCTGGGTTACCTCACTCAAAATGATCTTTTTCTAGTTCTATCCTGCAAATTTTGTGATTTCATTTTTTTAACAGCTGAATAACACTCTGTTGTATAAATGTATCACATTTTCTTGATTCATTCATTTGTTGATGGAAAACTAGGTTGTTTCCAATTTCAGGCTATTATGAATAGAACAGAAATGAACATGGATAAGCAAGTGTCTCTACAGTATATAGCGTAGACTAGAGTCCTTTGAGGAGTGGTATACTCAGATCTTGATGTAGATCTATTCTATTTCCTGAGAAACCACCACACTTACTTACATCAAGTGTGCACTCCCACCAGTGTGCACTCCCACCAGCAGCAATGGATGAGTGTTTCTTTTACTCTACATCCTTGCCAGCATGAGCTGTCCCTTGTGTTTTTGATTTCAGGACATTCTGACAGGTTTAAGATGAAATATGAAAGTAGTTTTGATTCTGAGATGACTAAAGATATTGAACATTGCTTTAAGGGTTTCTTGGCCATTTTCCTTTAAGTTATAATTATTTCTGAAAACTTGATGTTATTTGTTTGAAATATTGCTTTTACCCATTGCTATTTCATATTCTAGCCACTCATCCTTAAGGATTCTCTGTTTACTGGGGCTCCTACCCTAACTGGTCATTATATTTGAAAGTGGAGAAGTATTAAATTCTTTGTTCCTTCTAAAGCTAGCTTTCAGGTACTGTCCTATGTTGTTACTGAAGTTGTTAGCATCAGAATCCGGGTCCTGGCAACCTTAACAAGCTAGGGTGAGCTATCCACCCTCAGAAGCCAACTAAACAGAGAGTCACCAGAGAAAACAAAGACAGAAGATTTACTTAATGTAGCCCTAGTGGCAAAGGAACAAAGGAAAATGTCCAGTGACCTTACTCCCCAGCACCCCAATTCTATCCCCTGTCCTTACATGAGGTTCACTAGAGGTTTAAGAAGAGGGCAAGGGTTTGCATATTTTAATATTCTGGTGAAGGTGTGGCCCCACCCATCTCTGATGCTCCACCATCTCAGTTCTTCTGTCCTGAAAGGTAGTGTGACAAATTGTCACAACTGTATAAAACCTCTTCCTCTTCTCTGGCTTATACTGGGTTCAACCTTCTCCTCCCAGAATGAGACTCCAATTTCTTAGACACCATTGTTTCAATAGGAGCCTGAGAACCTCATAAAGGGGGCACAGATATTTTTTTGAGTGCCTTCATTCCTGGAAGGACAGTTACAGAGTTAATACAGTTTTTATTTTATATTGAGAAATAATTTGAACCCTGGGTTAAGATGTTTTCTAGAAGATTCTTTCCACAGCCTCCTTACTAGCAATCAAGTTGTATTACAATCTTGAGTATCTTAATCTACAGATTGTTTTTTTTTTTTTTAATACTGAAAATACAGATTACAGGTCAGAGTTGAAGCTATTATTTCTGGCTCAATTTCACTGTCTCGGTATGCTCCTTCAGAGAGCATCTCAAGCTAGTAAGTGCCTGCTTGCTCTGGGAAAGGAGACACTACACATCTGACTTCCCATGATTTGTGCCTTTAAATTTACTTCTATTCCTCTAACAGTCAAAACTATATTTCTCTAAATCCTTGATCAGTTTTGGCTTGTCTTTCTTTTCCTTTTCTAAGTATTCACTCTCCATGTGAGTTAATACTTTTCACACTTTTTTGCTATCAGGGGTTACTCCAAGTGAATTGTTTCAGAGTACCAATTCTTCCATCACTACCTTTTATTTGGTTTATTTGGGGGCATTGTACTGGAGCCTTAACTTAGGCCCTCACATATCCAAACAACATAAAACAAAACAAAACAAAAAACTCTTCTAGTGAGATATTTCCCCAGCCTTCTTTCTACATTTAATTTTGACACACAACCTTAGTAAGTTGTCCAGATGGGTCTTTAACTTGCTATGTAGCCCAGTTTTCAAAGCCTTAAGGCTGAGCTTACAGGTATCATGACCAGGCTCAGCCTTTTCTATTTTTTGATTCTACAATGACACAGTGTAAATTCTTGATAACTCTTTAACCTTTAATTGTTTTATATTTTAGTGAGAAAGAGTAAAAGAGTACTTTACTTCTGTTTTGCTGTTTAAAACACCAAGTCAAAAGACTAGAGAGACTGCTCAGTATATAAGGGCATTTTCTGCTCTTCCAGATAATCCAAGTTCAGTTCCCTGCACCCGAGTTAGGCAACCTCCAACCTCCTGTAACTCCAGCTCCAGGGGATTCCCTTTCCTCTTCTCACCTCTACCAACGCTTGCACTCATGAGCTCACATTCACACAGAGATAAATGCATGTAAAACATAATTTAAAAATAAAAATAAATATTTTAAGAGATCAAGTCAAATAAAAATAGGTAGTAGAGTATCTTAAACAATTAATTATCAATAATAGAGTAGTATGTACTTAGAAAAATGTCAGTTCAAGCCAATCACATCTGAGCCTATGATGTGTTATATAGCTTTGCCTGTCTACTGTTTTTTGGTAGGGAGGAAGGAAAATATGTTCATTTACATTAGTAATAGTTCTTTGTATTGCAGATTAAGAAAGAGGTCAAGTTTTCTCCACTTTTTTATGTACTAATTTTTACCAGAATGAAAGATTATTAGTTAGATGTAAATGGAATTAGTACAAAAACTCTCACAAATAGAAAATAAATTAATTCTCTTATTTCCAGATAGAAACACAATTTGATACATGTACAGACAAACAGAAACAGAAAGAAAATTTGGACTGTATCACATGTACACTCACATAAGAGATTTGGAAGAAAAACGATGTTCTGATCTATGCTGAGGGTGAGAGTTGATAATAATTTGCTCAAAGATTTTTCCTGCTCATTCAATGGGCTTGCTTCCAATGCTTTGAGATTATGACACAGGAAAGTTTATTCTAGGTCTATGAGTAAGCAATCAATGCTATTAACTTGGCCACAAAAGTGTTTTATTGTGAGTAATAAATGAGCATATAATACAAGGGCTACAAATGAAGCTGGTGTATTCATTCTGTGATTTTCTTATGCCAAGTCTCCATGTTCTGATGTATAATTACTTCTTCACCAAAAGATTTGTATCAGTTATAACTTGCTAAAACACTTTTCATAGTTAAAATTTTAAATTTTTCTTTAATAAAAAGCTAATTTTATCTCATTATTTTATCTCAAAACACCATTAATCAACAAGTCCAGATTTTTTAATGGAAGAGCTTAGGTCTTCACTGTAAAGAGAGGACTTCTGGGGAAATGGAAGGAAACCTTCTGGGTCAACCAACAGCAAAGCGGCCCTGGGCACACAAGCCATTCAACACACTTAGCAGTTTCCCGCTCCACAAGCTCTGGCCACCAAGAAGGGCCACTGGCTGCCTGGTGAGTGAGGGGCTCACATATGGACAGTGACAGACACAGGTGACCATCACGATTACCACGGAAAAGAGGAGAACGTGGGGATTCCTCATTCTTTCCCAAAGTAAGCAATATATTCTATATAACCCTGTATTTCTTAAACTAACTTCATTGGGACACAGTTAAATAGTCCTAGTTTATTCCTGCAAACCTTTTTAAAAACCGTTTGCAGGCTGGTGCTCTAATTTGCTTTTTTGTCTGTGATAAATATTATAACAAAAGGCAACCCGTTTATCCCATCTTACAATTTACATTAAAGCGAAGTTATAACAGGAACTCAAGGCAAGAACCTGGAAGCAGGCACTGAAGCAGAGACCATGAAGGAGCATCACTAACTGGATTGCTTCTATGACCTGTCTTTTATACAATTCGGGACTGCCTGCCCAGGTGTGGTATGGCCCAGAGTGAGCTGGGCCTGCCCACCTCAGTTATTAATCAAGAAAGCGTCCCACGCCAGGCAGTGGTGGTTTACGCCTTTAATCCCAGCACTCGGGAGGCAGAGGCAGGCGGATTTCTGAGTTCGAGGCCAGCCTGGTCTACAGAGTGAGTTCCAGGACAGCCAGGGCTGTACAGAGAAACCCTGTCTTGACAAACCAAAAAAAGTAAGAAAGAAAATGTCCTACAAACTGCCCTACTGGCATATCTGATGTAAGTATTGTCTCAATTAAGGTTCCCTCCTTCCAGATGGCCATAGCTTGTGTCAACTAACAAAACAAACAAGCAAGCAAACAACCAGCACAGCAGTACAGTGAGATATCTTAGTGGGACAAGCAAGTGCCAATAAGCCAGACTGCCTTATTGCAATCAAAAGACCAGCATGGTAAAAGGAAAGAACCATGTCCCACAAGTTGACCTCAACCCTACACCTTAGCCTTGGGGTGTGTGCCTATGTCATGCACACTAAATAAATTAATCATCATCATCATCATCATCATCATCATCATCATCATCATATTCTACTGTTTCCATTAATGAATACAGAAGGCTCCAGCACTTGAAAAGTTTCTTAGGATCTGCTGCCATCAATACATTACCACTTGGAATACAGTAAATACTGAATTGTTTTTCATTAGAATGAATAAGAAATGGGCATGTTTATAAAGAAGTTGGGGAAGGCGAGTAGAAATGTATTTCCAACCATCTAGAGAACCAGATGTGCCTTTTTTGATGCATTCCAGTTTGTGCTACTCAGTGTGCCAGACCACAAAGCATTTATTGTCTGCTTAGTTTAAGATACACACATGATTTACAAGGAGGGTTTCAGAATTTTCTAGCTAGTACGGCACTCCTCCAGTATCCAACCTCACAATTTGCTTTACTGTATTTAAGAATAGTGTGGATCCAAGAATAACATGCGAAGAGAAAAGGCAAAGAAAGCCTTCATCATAAATAGTAAACTCTCCACGCACACTCTCTTACCCTTAGTTCCAACAGTGTGATTTCCATCTGTTTGCTCTGTAATGACTTTGAAAAATATTTGCTGGACCTAGAAGAGGAAACATATGAGGAGTATTAACACTTTCCTCTATCGTTTAGAATTTTATATATGTATGCAACTCCCACATAACCCTCCCAATATGGCACCCGTTATGTCTGTCTGTCTGTCTGTCTGTCTGTCTGCTTTCTTCCTCTCTCTCTCTTTCTATCTTTCTTCCTTTTTGGTATATCCTGGTAAGATAGAAAGGAATCCTTTATGCCTCTTCTAGTTTTACACCCAAACAAGAGTGCAAACAGGAAAAATGTCAAGCCTAAAAAAGGCCAGGAATCTATCTCTGCTCATGGCTTGACTTAAGCTACTTATACAAGATCCATTAGCTTGACTGATGGGAAGGGACATTGATAAATGATGCATTGAAATTGTCCTGGATGCTTTCATCATAGGAAAGACTCAAAGCTAAAGATAATAATAAGCTTTGTCTTAATTAATGCTGAACAGATCATTAAAATGAAAGCAAGATATGTGAATGATGTTTATACTGACAAATAATACATTATTCTTAACATTTATAATATTTCCCATCTTTATTAAAGCATGTACTAATATCAATACTGGTAATGAAATATAGCACTTGTCTACAAAACACTCCAAGTGTTTGGCACATATGTTTGAAAAGTGTACCTTTACTACACAAGGTGTCAGGTGATGGAAGGCATTTATTACACAAGGCTTTAGCAGTGGGGGAAATTTGTGAGAAAAAAAAATCAGTGTTTTACCCAGAGCATTTTCTTATGTGTTTATGATGTCACTAATTAAGCTATCAAATAATAAATTCTTCTTCTTTCCTAGAATATTTTCTCAGTGGTATTGGGTAATCATGCTAGAGTTACATAACGTAATTAGTTGATTGAAGCCTAAAAGAAAAAAACTAAACATTTGAAATAAGGTTAAATAACTACTTTCACATTCAATTAACCATCTATTATGAGTGCTTTGATAGTGGCATGGTGTTTATCTGGTTAGACTGCTGCTGTTATCCTTCACTTCTGAAGAGGCAAGGTGCTTGTCTTCTGAACTTCTCTCATTTACAACCCATTAGGCTTGGAGACCCCATACTCCCTTATCTGGAACATTCTCTTCTATGCTGCATAAGGTTAATACAAAACTACTTTGGATTTTACATGACATAGCAATTTGTGAATTGTTGACATAGTAAAACTTGAATTTCTACATCAGACAAATTCTTAAGAAATTAAAAAAATTAGAGGTTATCATATTTCCACTGAAATGGTGTTCAATACTTCTTCGAAGAATCTGTTGTGTCTTGAGTGTGAAGTGTCTCTCACTCCTCTTACATTTAAATACTTGGACCCCAGCAGGTAGGACTATTTTAGGGAAGTCTTGGAAGCTTTGAAACAGATAGACAAAACTTGTAGAAGTGGGTAGTCCTTGATGGATGAATAGCAATCTGTCATTCAAATGTGAGCTCTCTGAGTCCTCACCTACTGAGATGTAAAGGCTTCGGCCACATGCTCCCATGTTATGACAGTCTGAGAACTGAGCCAAAATAAACCTTTTCTGTCTTAAGTCGTTCCTCTCAAATATCTTTCCACAGGAATAAAAACTTTATAACATGGGGTCAAATGAGATGTTTAGCTTCTTTTTGTTAGACATGTACATCGATTCATTTTTCAATAGGTTGTAAACTGGATTTTAAAATACTACTGAGATACCAGCACCAAAGAAACTCCATCTTCTTGGTGCTTTCCATAATGGGGAATGCCTCCCTGGAAGATTCTTAATTAGACAAAGCTAATGCCCTCATGATTAAAATAGGTACTTCATGATACATTTCTCTTAAGTTAATTCTCACGCTAATGTGTAAGTTCTTTAATATCATGTCCTAGTTTCTTCTCTATTGCTGTGATAAAACCCTGATCAAAACCAACTTGGGAAGGAAAGGGTGATTTCAACTTACAAATTATCATCCATTATTGAGGGAAACCATGGAAGGAGCTCAAGGTGGGAACCCGGAGGCAGAAATTCAAGAGGAGAGCACGGGAGAATTCTGTTTACTGGCTTGTTCCTCATGGTTTACTCAGGCAGCTTGCTTATACAACTCATCCTAGAGTCAGCATCACCTACAGTATGCTGGGTCTTCCTAGTGCCAATCATTAATCAATAGATCTCCCAGAGACATGCCCATAGACCAATAGGATAGAGGCTCAATGTCTCAATTGAGCCCCATCTTCCCAGGTGACTCTAGTTTATGCCAACTTGAAAAAAATTAGTCAGCAAACATCTCCAATGAGAAGAAACCATATGTAGAGTTTTGAATTATAAAGAAAATAAATTCAGAGGTTACATAGCTAAATCTGAAAGGATCACTGATTTTAATTTAAAACTATCCTGAGATAGCCAACGAATGCAATGCTAAAGGCATAGTACTATTTTCTACAGGTGTTTTCCTTTTTAATGAGTGCAAAACATCTGATGCAAACATTAAAACATGCCCCTTCCTCTACCAAGACATGAAGCCCATTCTTGATAAAGGTATCAGGGATAGCTATACAACAGGTTAGCAACAAGCTAGTCCCGTAAACTTCTTTCTTTGACAGCTAAAAAGTTTAGTTACCAGCTAAGCAGCTCAGTGTTTACCAAGGTGCAATAGAAAGCATTAAGATGTTTAAGCATTTTGGTGGTTCGAATAGAAATGGCCCCTGTAGACTAATAGATTTGAATGCTTGGTCACCAAGGAGCTGTGGCCTTGTTGGAGGAATCATATGGTCTTTGAGGTTTCAAACACTTAAATCAGGCCCAGTGTCTCGCTTTTACTGCTGCCTGCAGCCAGATATAGAACTCTTGGCTCCTTCTCCAGCACCATATTTGCCTGCATGCTGCCATATTTCCCTCCATGATGATAACAGACTAAACATCTGAACCGGTAAGCCAGCCCCAATGAAATGTTTTCCTTATAAGAGCTGCTGTGGTCATGGTGTCTCTTCACAGTAATACAACATTTACTAAGACAGCATTTCTTAAGAGAAAAATCAATCATAACATTTTCTTAAATCATGTCCCTACCTTTAAATTAATCTCTGTGTGTATTTTGGCCAGCATAGTATGTTAACTCTCCCAGTTTATTTTAGATAAAACTATGCACAAGATGTGTTCTATGCTTCCAAGTGACAGTAAGTAAGCATGGATAAGACTAACACTTAAATGGTTTATAAGCATCTACCTCCATATACAGTGTAATATTAAATATTCTCATGAAACTAGCTTTGAAGAAAAAGAAAACAAGATCAAAAATATATTTTTAAATTGTAGAATTAAAGATACCAGTTTTACTTTATCATTATTCACAAGAATGTAAAAGAATTAAATCTGTCAGTCAATCAGAATTAGAGATTGAAAGAATGGATTTTCAGTAATATTCTAACTATATATTCTGCATAAAAGGTTCACATATAAATCCTAACTAGCCTGAAAGCAAAGGGATGAAGGAGGATATATTATCAAAATAGTACTCAAATAGATGTAATGTCAAAATAGCCCCCAAATGAACACTAGAGTAGCTGTAACCATACTAAGTAAAAACACACAAAAATGTTGTTTCCTGGTGATAAAAGATAACATTTCATAGGAGTATCTATCAAGAAGATATAACATTTATGAACAGATCAACAAAATATAAACAAAACCCATTCAATGGGAGTAAATATTTGAAAATCATAAAGACACAAAAATGTTTATAACTCCACAATAAAAATATCAGTTTTAAAATGGCCAACGCGGGGCTCCAGACGCAGGGACTGAGGAAAAGGTGGGAGGTAAGAGCCTGCCTGCTTACACCTGTGGCCAGAAACCCTGCCTAGGCCAACAGGCCTCTCCATATACAAGTAGCTCACGGAGAAAGCTACCCGCTCACTTGTGCTGAGGAGCCAGCAACAGGAGGACTCCAGACACAGAGTCTGAAGAATAGCTGGAAGAGAGAACTGGTCTCCCAGGAATATTGACATCTGAGCTTGAAGGAAAGACAAGCCACAGTCAGAGAGAGAAAGACCAGCTAACTCCAGAGATAACCAGATGACGAAAGGCAAAGGCAAGAACACAAGGAACAGAAACCAAGACTGCTTGGCTTCAGCTGAACCCAGTTCTCCCAGCACAGCCAGCCCTGGATACCCCAACACACCAGAAAAGGAAGACTCAGACTTAAAATCACTTATCAAGAGGATGATAGAAGATTTTAAGAAGGAAATAAATAACTCCCTTAAAGAAATACAAGAGAACACAGGTAAACAACTGGAAGCCCTTAAAGAGGACACACAAAAATCCTTTGAAGAATTACAGGAAAACACAATCAAATGGGCAGAAATACAGGAAAACACAATCAATCAAATGAACAAAACCATTCAGGAATTAAAAACAGAAATAGAAACAATAAAGAACTCACAAAGGGAGACAACCCTGGAATTAGAGATCATAGGAAAGAAATCAGGAGACATAGATGCAAGCATCACCAACAGAATACAAGAGATGGAAGAGAGAATCTCAGGTGCGGAAGATACCATAGAAAACATGGACACAACAGTCAAAGAAAACACAAAATGCAAAAAGCTCCTAAACCAAAACATCCAAGATATCTGGGATGCAATGAGAAGACAGAACCTGAGGATAATAGGTATAGAAGAGAGTGAAGACTCCCAACTTAAAGAACCAGTAAATATCTTCAACAAAATTATAGAAGAAAACTTCCCTAACCTAAAGAAAGAGATGAACATAAATATACAAGAAGCTTACAGAACTCCAAATAGACTGGACCAGAAAAGAGATTCCTCCCATCACATTATAGTCAAAACACCAAATACACAAAACAAGGAAAGAATATTAAAAGCAGTAAGGGAAAAGGGGCAAGTAACATATAAAGGCAGACCTATCAGAATTACACCAGACTTCTCACCAGAGACTATGAAAGCTAGAAGATCCTGGGCAGAGCTCATACAGACTCTAAAAGAACACAAATGCCAGCCCAGGTTGCAATACCCAGCAAAACTCTTATTAATCATAGAGGGTGAAACCAAAATATTTTACGACAAATCCAAATTTGCACAGTATGTTTCCACAAACCCAGCCTTACAAAGAATAATACATGGGAAATGCCAACGCAAAGAGGGAAACTACACTCAAGAAAAAGAAAGAAAGTAATCTTTCAACAAACTCAAAAGAAGATAGCCACACAAACAATATAAACATCAAAAATAACAGGAAATAACAATCACTATTCTTTAATATCTCTTAGCATCAATGGTCTCAACTCCCCAATACAAAGACATAGACTGACAGAATGGATCTATAAACAGGACCCAGCATTTTGCTGCATCCAGGAAATACACCTCCGTATTAAAGACAAACACTACCTCAGAGTAAAGGGCTGGAAAACAAATTTCCAAGCAAATGGCCCCAAGAAACAGGCTGGAATAGCCATTATAATATTGGATAAAAATGACTTTCAACCAAAATTCATCAAAAAGGATGAGGAAGGACACTTCTTACTCATCAAAGGAAAAATCTACCAAAAAGAACTCTCAATTCTGAACATCTATGCCCCGAATGCAAGAGCTCCCACTTTCATAAAAAAAAAAACTCTACTAAAGTTCAAAGCACACATTGCACCTCACACAATAATAGTGGGAGACGTCAACACCCCACTATCAACAAGGGACAGATCTTGGAAACATAAACTAAACAGAGACACAGTGAAACTAACAAATGCTATGAACCAAATGGGTTTAACAGATATCTATAGAACATTTCATCCTGCATCAAAAGAATATACCTTCTTCTCAGCACCTCATGGTACCTTCTCCAAAATTGATCATATAATTGGTCACAAAACAAACCTCAACAGATATAAGAAGATTGAAATAATCCCATGCCTCCTATCAGATCACTACGGATTAAGCTTGGTCTTCAATGGCAACAACAACAACAGAAAGCCCACATACACATGGAAGCTGAACAATGCACTGCTTAATGATAAGTTGGTCAAGGAAGCAATAAAGAAGGAAATTAAAGACTTCCTAGAATTCAATGAAAATGAAAGTACAACTTACCCAAACCTATGGGACACAATGAAAGCAGTGTTAAGAGGAAAACTCATAGCTCTGAATGCCTCCAAAAAGAAACTGGAGAGAGCATACACTAACAGCTTAACAGCACATCTGAAAGTTCTAGAACAAAATGAAGCTAATACACCCAAGAGGAGTAGAAGGCAAGAAATAATCAAATTAAGGGCTGAAATCAACCAATTGGAAACTAAAAGAACTATACAAAGAATAAACAAAACCAAGAGCTGGTTCTTTGAGAAAATCAACAAGATAGATAAACCCTTAGCCAGACTAACCAGAGGGCACACAGACAGTATCCAAATTAACAAAATTAGAAATGAAAACGGAGATATAACAACAGACTCTGAGGAAATTAAAAAAATCATCAGATCCTACTACAAAAGCCTATATGCAACAAAATTGGAAGATCTGGAGGAAATGGACAAGTTTCTAGACAGATACCAATTACCAAAGTTAAATAAGGATCAGATAAACCATCTAAACAGTCCCATAACTCCTAAAGAAATAGAAGCAGTCATTAAAAGTCTCCCAACCAAGAAAAGCCCAGGATCAGATGGGTTCAGTGCAGAATTCTATCAGACCTTCAAAGAAGACCTAATACCAATACTCTTCAAGCTATTCCATAAAATAGAAACAGAAGGAACACTACCCAATTCATTCTATGAGGCCACAGTTACACTGATACCAAAGCCCCACAAAGACCCAACAATAAAAGAAAACTTCAGACCAATTTCCCTTATGAATATTGATGCAAAAATACTCAATAAAATTCTTGCAAACTGAATCCAAGAACACATCAAGACAATCATTCACCACGATCAAGTAGGCTTCATCTCAGGGATTCAGGGATGGTTCAATATCCATTAATGGAAATCCATTAATGTAATCCACTACATAAACAAACTCAAAGAAAAAAACCACAAGGTCATCTCGTTAGATGCTGAAAAAGCATTTGACAAAATTCAAAATCCCTTCATGATAAAAGTCTTGGAAAGATCAGGAATTCCAGGAGCATACCTAAACTTAGTAAAAGCAATATACAGCAAACCAGTGGTCAACATCAAACTAAATGAAGAGAAACTTGAAGCAATCCCACTAAAATCAGGGACTAGACAAGGCTGCCCTCTCTCTCCCTATCTATTCAACATTGTACTTGAAGTTCTAGCTAGAGCAATCAGGCAACAGAAGGAAATCAAAGGGATACAAATTGGAAAGGAAGAAATCAAAATATGACTATTTGCAGATGATATGATGGTATACTTAAGTGATCTGAAAAACTCCACCAGAGATCTGCTAGAGCAGATAAACAACTTCAGCAAAGTGGCTGGATACAAAATTAACTCAAGCAAATCAGTAGCCTTCCTATACTCAAAGGATAAACAGACTGAAAAAGAAATTAGAGAAATGACACCCTTCACAATTGTTACAAACAATATAAAATATCTTGGTATGACTCTAACCAAACGAATGAAAGATCTATATGACAAGAACTTCAAATCTCTGAAGAGAGAAATGGAAGAAGACCTCAGAAGATGGAAAGATCTCCCATGCTCATGGATCAGCAGGATTAACATAGTTAAAATGGCCATCCTGCCGAAAGCAATATACAGATTCAATGCTATCCCCATCAAAATCCCAACTCAATTCTTTGTAGACCTAGAAAGAGCAATTCTCAAATTCATATGGAATAACAAAAAATCCAGGATAGCAAAAACTATCCTCAACAATAAAAGGTCTTCTGGGGGAATCAGCCTCCCTGACCTCAAGCTGAACTACAGAGCAGTAGTGATAAAAACTGCATGGTATTGGTACAGTGACAGGCAGGTAGATCAATGGAATAGAATCGAAGACCCAGAAATGAATCCACACACATATGGTCACTTGATCTTCGACAAAGGAGCTAAAACCATACAGTGGAAAAAAGACAGCATCTTCAACAAATGGTGCTGGATCAACTGGCAGTCTACATGTAGAAGATTGAGAATTGATCCATTCCTATCTCCCTGAACAAAGCTCAAGTCCAAGTGGATCAAGGACCTCCACATTAAACCAGATACACTGAATCTAATAGAAGAGAAAGTAGGTAAGAGTCTCGAACACTTGGGCACAGGGGGAATGTTCTTGAACAGAACACCAATGGCTTGTGCTCTAAGGTCAAGAATTGACAGATGGGACCTCATAAAATTACAGAGCTTCTGTAAGGCAAAGGACACTGTAATTAGGGCAAAACGGCAACCTACAGATTGGGAAAAGATCTTTACCAATCCTACATCTGATAGAGGACTAATATCCAATGTATACAAAGAACTCAAGAAGCTAGACTCCAGAAATACAAATAACCCTATCAAGAAATGGGGAAGTGAGCTAAACAGAGAATTCTCAACTGAGGAAACTTGAATGCCGAGAAGCACCTAAAGAAATGTTCAACATCCTTAGTCATCAGGGTAATGCAAATCAAAACAGCCCTGAGATTCCACCTCACACCAGTCAGAATGGCTAAGATCAAAAACTCAGGGGACAGATGTTGGCGAGGGTGTGGAGAAAGAAGAACACTCCTCCATTGCTGGTGGGAATGCAAATTGATACAACCTCTCTGGAAATCAGTTTGGCGAACCCTCAGAAAATTGGACATAATACTACCTGAGGACCCAGCTATTCCACTCCTGGGCATATACCCAGAAGATGCTCCAACATGTAATAAAAACACATGTTCCACTATGTTTATAGCAGCCATATTTATAATAGCCAGAAGCTGGAAACAACCCAGATGTCCCTCCACAGAGGAATGGATACAGAAAATGTGGTACATTTACACAATGGAATACTACTCAGCTATTAAAAACAATGACTTCATGTAATTCGTGAACAAATGGATGGATCTTGAAAACATCATTCTGAGCCAGGTAATGCAGTCACAAAAGAATGAACATGGTATGTACTCACTGTTAAGTGGTTATTAGTCTAAAAGTTTGAAATACCCAAGAGTCATTTCACAGGAACAGTTGTACTGAGTTCGAGGTCCCAGATGGAGGGCTTGGAGAAAGGACTGAAGGAGCTGAGGGAGTGTGCAGCCCCAGGGAGGTAGCAACACTGGCAACTGGCCTGACCCCCCATACTTCTGGAGACTGATCCACCAACTAAAGAATACACATGGAAGGACCCATAGTGCTGGCCACAAAGACTGCAGAGGAGGGTCTTGTTACCTGTCAGGGGGAGGAGAGGCCCTTGGGCCTGAGGGTGTTATATCCCCCAGTATAAGAGAATGTCATGGAAGGAAGACGAGAGTGGGTGGGGGTTGGGGTGGGGAGGTAGGTTGGAGAATATCCCCATAGAGGCAGGGGGAGGGCGGAGGGAATGGGGAGGTTCCAAAGGGGAGATCTGGAAAGGAGGAAACATTTGAAATGTAAATAAAATATGAAAATAAAAATAAATAAATAAATAAAATGGCCCACGCATTTTAATAGGGATTTCTCCAAAATAATAAAAAAGATGCACAAATATCAGCACCCCAAATGATGCATAGCACTTGTCATAACAGACATGAATCAAAACGATCAAAAGTCGTGGAGGTAGAATATCTGTTTTCAATATTTTTGCACATATGCCCTGAGTAGCATTTTCTGGCTACATAGTAATGCTATACAAGCATGTTGTTTTCTATCTGTTTTATATTCATGAATCTAGCTCCGTGCCCTTCATGCCCTACCCACATGCTACTCCTCTGAGTGTAGATTTTCTTGAAGAAAGCACTAGGGTTCAGTTGCCATAAACTTCTCTTATCCAGCATAACGTATAACACAAAGAATATAGAAGTGCCTAATACGTGCTTGCTGAATAAACTGAGAAAGGGCCCATCTGATATTAGGAAAATAAGGAAGTTCTCTCTGTATGACAGCATGCATAGCCACAAAAGAGATAGGCTATGCTCTGATAAAAAGCTCCATCTGTTGCGTTGTTATGACCATGATCACCAACCAATAAGCCACAGCTCCCTGTGCAATGTTGTTGCTGGTCTATAAAACGTTGAACCTATCTTACTGACATTATGGAATATTGTAAATGAGACCCCCACCCCCACCCCCACCCCCTCACAGTTCTCTGTAGTCTGTTGTTATTGGAACAGCCTGCATCAAACTCATGCCATTGTGATATGATGTGGCCTGTCTTCATGAATGGGTGTGACAAGCCTTCACCTCTGGAATGGAATAAAGCCTCTCAAATCATGAACCTAAATACATTTTTCTCTGCTTCTGCTAGGTCTTGTATCTCAGTGAAGCATAGTGGCTCATTTTATGTGTCGACTTGAAGGATGATCTGTTAAGTATACATTTAAAAAGTTCTGATGGGGGATGGAGAGATGGCTCAGGGATTTAGAGGGTTTATCAGAGAATCAAAGTTCAGTTATGAGCACTCACATAACAGTTAGCTCAAGGGAATCAAACTTCCTCTTCTGGCATCCTCGGGCACCTGCACACACATGGGATTTCCAAGGAGATCAAACTTAACCCGATGCTATCAGACTATGGTCTGCAACACGTTAATTCTCCATCACCAGTTATTTGACCTTGCAGAATTTTAACACAGGTTGAGGCTTTTTCCTGTTCTGGGATGTTTAGGTCACAGTGGAAATGCTTTCAGCTCACAGTTTAGGGCCATGGAGATCCAAGAGGGAGTTCGAGGCTGGCATTGCTGAAGGCCTTTGAGCTGTGTCAGCTGAAGGTGGAAAGAAAAAGGACGTGAGGACGGACTGGGAAAGCAAGAGACGTCCAGATGCGTGTTTACCACCGCAGACTCTTGCAGGAACTAAGCCACTTCTGCAAAGCCTTCTACTCACCACCCCAACGTGATCCCAAGCCTCACAACGAACTGTGCCTTTTCAGCCCCACCCAAGCTCTACTGCATTGGAGGGTTAAGTCGCCAGTACAGTCCAACCATAACATGTACCAGCCTGCTACTGGGTTATGTTTCTTAGTTTTGAGGCCATATCTTGTAGGAAATGTCAGGACTTGTTTAGAAATCGTTCTTATGAATACTATATGGGACTCAGTCCAAATATTCTCTCCTGCTCACCTTGAATCAACACCTAGCTAGAAACAACCCACATAGCTGATGAGGAACACCACTTATCTGGGTTCTAAAGGAAACGGAAACAAGAATAGAAGAAAAATATATCAAGCCTAAAAAATTAATAAGATTCTCAAGATATCATTTTATTATGGAAAGGGGAACAACTAAGAGAAGACATTCTAGCAAAATTACCCCCAAATGAAAACTAAACAAAAGAAGCAAACAATTCCCAAAACAAAAGAGAATAGAAAATAAAACAACCCATTTATTAGAAGACCAATTTAATAGACCATTAATTCCTAAAGTAAGAGCAAGAAGGAAATTTCTCCCATCACAAACTTTTTGTGCACCTGCTGCTTTGTCATAATTGTGGGTTGAATACAGAATTGAACATAAAATGAAGTTTGCACCTCAACAGAACAAATCTAATCTGGCCAAGTTCATCAGTGGTTTCCTGGACTGGGACCTGGTGGTGGAAGATAAGTGAGGAGAGCCAACATTACTAACCCTACCTCATGACTCACACATTGATAAAACCCTCTGCTTTCATCATTTAGAAGAAGTGCATCGTATTTAAGTTATATTTCCCAGAAAATTACTAACCAAACAAAGAGAGCACATTCCCTAAAACATATTTGTTATTTAAAACAAGTTATATCTCTCCGTTGTTTATGAAAGTCACTGGTTAAAACCCCAGTATGTGGTTGAGTTAATACTTACTGTTTTATAGCTTACTCTTTCTCTACCTTGGTCTGTTACTGACATCTACTGAGAATTAAGTAGATTTTGCACAAAAAAAAAATGTACAAGCTTTAATAAGTTTTCTTCCTCCTAGTTACTGTTTCTGCACAAATATATGGTTACTAAACTGTTATACCCAAGCAGTTTCTGTGAGAATGAGTAGAAGAGAAACATGGAGGACGTGGGCGGGCCAGTGTCTATGCAAGGTGCTCAGCGGTTCCAACCATCTTTGTGTGGAGCAAAGTCTATGGAGATAATGCTTCTACCTCTTTCCAGAGCCTTGAAGTTCTTATCAGACTTGTAAACACACTTCCTGTCTTCAGATGTATTGGATATTCTCCTCTCAATGTTGAAACTTATTACATATGTCATATCTTCAAACAACGTGAAAATATAATCCTGCAGTTCTGGTCATCAGTGGCTTTAAGGAGCTCAAATCCACATGTTGATGGATCTAAATTTATATGTGAAGGTGTCTAGAGGCCTCACCTGTGACTCCTTCCTACCTCATCAGAACATTTCCTTCTAGACTTGCCTCTGTTTTCTCATATCCCCCCGCTATGACTCTCTTACTTCCATTTATTAAGATCTGTGCTATCACTGTGGGATCACATAATTGAGGATAAACTTCCAATCTCAAGGTCCTTTCCTGATGTAAACACAGCTGCAGAATTCCTTCTAATAGGTCAGGGATCACAGGTACCAGCTCTGGGGATAAAAGGATATGAATAAAATTGGAAGACCAGTCCCCTTACCAGAGTATTCAAAAATAATGGACAAGAAACCTTGCCTTTGAAAAGCAAATGAAGTCAACAGCCAAATGAAGACAACCAACTCAAATGAACAATAAGCAATAGGATTGAACAGACATTGTTCTAATGAAAATACATCAGTGGCCAAGAACACACAGAAGATGCTGTGCACCATTGGTCAACAGAGGAATAAAACTAAAACCATAATTTCACACCTAGTAGGTGGGAAATAATCTGGTTACTACGAAGCCAGGAAATAACCAGCATTTGCAAGGCTGTGAAGATTTGACAAGATTTAACTTAATGACAGGAATGTAGGCTGCAGTAGCTTCTATGCAAATGAGTTTAGTAGTTCCTTCACAAGTTCATATCAAACTAGCAATGATCAGCAAAACACTTCTTTCTGGATATATTCCCCAAGAGAACAGAAAACAATTCCTAATACCACCGCTCACAAAAGCAGAAAGGTGGAAGCTAAGCAAATGTCTATAAGTGAGTGGAGAAACAAAATACTGTGTTTGTGCAACAGACTATTACTCAGACAGAGAAAGGAATGCAGTCTTGGCTTATGGTACAACTTATTCCTTGAAAAAATACGTTAAGTGAAAGGAGCCACATTCACAAGAACAGGACTTGTCGGTTTCTATTCATTTCAAATATACAAAACAAATAAATTTGAGGAAACAGAAAGTAATTACTAGGGGTTAGTGACTACCACAAGATTGAGGAAGAAAGGAATTAAGAAATGTTACTAAGTATAGAAATCTTATTAGTAGTGTTTTTAAGATTCTGGGACTGGACAGTGGTAAAACTCCAGCACTGTAATTTATGGAACTAGGAGGAACTAGAAGGAACTAGAAGGTACAACATTGTAGCATACTGAATGCCCCTAAACAGTATATTTTAAGATTAATAAAATGATATGTTTGTGTTAGGTATATTTTGACACAATTTTAAAAGCTAATAGAGCCATACGCAGTGTCACAGAACTATCATCCCAGCTACTTAGGAAGCTAAAGGAAGGGGAGTCTCAAGATTAAGACCAGCTTGGACAATTTAGTGAGAATGGATCAAAACAAAAACTAATCAGACAAATGGGCATATAGTTAATGACTGAGTGTTTGCCCAGCACGTATGAGGTGCTAAGTTCAATCCCCAATGCCGGAAAAGATATTTAAATAGAAATGTAGATTAATTTATGTCTTTCAAAGTTCCTTCTCTCAATATTTGCACACCAGTATTCTATCACGTTTACTCACTTAGAATGCTTCAAACTTATTATCTCTGTTCCCAGCAGTGTATGAGTTGAAGAAGCAGTGAGGTAATGGATGTTTCCAGTTCCTGGACCTGATGCTAAGCAGGGAGATCAAGTTTCTGGTGCACTAGTGGGGGAATACTCTCCTGTGAGTCATTAGGTTTCTCAAAGACATTCCAGGGAAACATCCCTGATCATCAGGATAGCCCTGAAGACTATCTAGGCATCCGCCTTTCATGGATAGTAGGTAGTGGGGATGGGTGGGTGCGTTGTGTGTGATGACCTCATGTCACTGCAAGTCTTTCAGAATGGAAGGGGAAAGCTTCTTTAGAAAACTTGACCTCTTACCTGTAGGCAAAAGTTAAAGAGTATTAAAATGTGACTACTATATATCTATCAAGATGAAAGAAATGAACAGACTCTGTCTAACATAAACAGCTTACACTACTGAGACACGTTAGAGCTACTGCCTAGAATAGTGCTTTGTGTGCACATGCAGATGCACGTGCGTGCGCGCGCACACACACACACACACACACACACACACACATGCAAACAGGGAATAAATAGTTAGGTTGAAGAGAGCCAGCAAAGCTAGAAGAGAAGTAAGGAAGAGGGATAGAGGGTGTGGGTGATTGCCATGTAGTCTATACATGTATGCAATTGTCAAAAAACGTATCCAAGTAAATTGCCGATTTGAGGGTCGTTGATTTAAATGCTAACGAGTGTTAGTTTAACATTAGCACAGAATTTCTAAAAACTTCTACAACCTCCCTAAACATAGTTTCCCCTTTTGGTTTACATATTTACACACTTCAATAACAATTATAAAATTAAAATATTAATCAAGTAAAACTTAACAATATTTTATGTCCTAAAGTATCAAATATTCAGCCAAAATGTAATACTTTATGTTAAAATAAACAAGCACATCCATTTCAACAGTGTGGAAATTTTATTTCCTCTTTAGTAAATACAAAAATCTTATGTATAACCAAGAACTAATTTTAGGGGGTGAGGAATGGCTGGAGAGACAGATCAATGGTTAAGAACCTTTACTCTTCTTGTAAAAAACCTGGGTCCAGTTCTCAGCATTCACATGTCAATTTAAAACCAAAGTTAACTTCAGTTCCAGAAGATCTGATACACTTTTCTGGCCTCCATGGGCCAGAAACATGGCATGCATATTCATGTAGGATACACATTCATATAGGCAAAACACATACGCACATAAAATGTTTGAGTTAAATAATTTTTTCATGTACCTATGTGTGTGTGGTGTGGATATATATCCACACACACTATATATACAGGTATAAACTGTAAAAACTTCTCAGTAAAAAGTGGTCACTAGTGGAAAAAGCACAAGAAATCTTGGTTTTCTGCAGTTTAGAACCCCGAATCTCTATCCAGCCGTAGACAATGAGTTATCAAACTGCAAATGACCATGGAAAACAATTGTATTAATACTGAGTGTAAGAATATCTCACCTTCACCTTTATTTTATTCCACTCAGTCCTTTTGTGTAGTAAGTTTGCCCGTTTCCCGGGAAGGGAACTCATCCTAGGTGGAGCAGCATTTCTGTCCCTCTGACAGAGGCTGGAGACAAAGGCAGAATCCTGGGGTGTATGTGTGCTCATCATAGGTGAGGAATCAAATATACCCATGAAACTATTGTTCTCATCCTCCTCTTCAATGAACAAAATTATTAATGAAGGCATTATAAATATTTATGAGGTGCAGAGTCATGTTGCAGCACATGTATGCACTGCACACTGGTACGTCAGGATAATTAGGATTTTCATCCAGCATTTACTTATGTCTGAAGCCCTCCTGTGCTTTCTTCCAGTTCTTCATGATATCTATATCTTCTATCTATATCTATGTCTATATCTATATCTATATCTATATCTATATCTATATCTATCCATGAAGTGTAACCACTTCATGTATTAGTATTAGTATTAGGGAACTTCTCTCTCCAGGGTTTTGGTACTTTGTATCTAATCTCCTTCTGTTCCTCCCCACTCTGGCCCCTCTCAGCCTCAGTATTCCAGTAGATAAATTTTAGTTTTTATGAATGAGAGAGAACATGCAGAATGTGTCTTTCTGTGCATATTTTTTCACTCAAAACAGTGTTCACTAAATCTATCCGACTAGCTAAAAAAATTTTAAAAAAGAATACCCACAGGATTGGGTATTTCTTTATCGATCTCAGTGCTCAGCACAAATGGGATATCTATGTCACACACGTACCCACAGGGCTCAAGAACTATCACAATGAGGTGAGAAGGCTGTAAGAGCCATAGGTTCGGGAGGACCAAGGCAAAACAGTGTCTTCTTAACAGGACAGGACCACTGTACACATGAACTCACAGCAACTGTCGATGCAGAAGACTTAGACAAGATCAAGCAACTGATGTCCTATCATGGACAGAGGATGGGCTTGGGAGTCCCTAATCTTAACTGAATGACAATTACTAACTTCTGATGAGAACTCAATTTTCATTAAGGGTGTGACCCCTAGTAGGTTGACCACGTACCCATGCATGGATGGCCCCATACCCATGGGAAACACAAATTTAACTCAATGGATTATTTAACAAAACAAAAAGAGTCTGAAATTAGGAAGAGGTGGAGTGGATTTGGGATGAATTAAGAGAAACAGTGGGGTGGGTATTGTTAAATACATTCTATAAAGTTCTCAAAGAATTTATAAAAATATTATATTAAAATTAAGAAGTGGATTGTGCACTCAAGGCTTCCGTAGATATTAGCAGTGTGTGGCATTTCTGCTTCCCAATATGACTGAGCTAACACTGCTACTATTCCTTAAGAAAGAGAAGCTTGGGTGCACCCAGGATTAGCCTGTAAGATAAGCAGGCTTGACCTCACTGTGACTGTGATCATTCTGTACTCCCCAAACTATGGATCATTGTCTGCTGCATTCACTTAAGGGGGTCTAAGCAGATTTTGGAGTGGGAGGAGTACCCTCTTATTCTAATGGCTCTATATGAGTAACTATGTATTTTAAACATAAGCCTATTATCTGATGCACAGTTTCTCACTATCTCCCGTGGGACAGCTGAAGTTCACCTGTGCAGCTGCCCACTTGACATGGACTGCACCCAACACAGGCTGCCTAGAGTCACTGGGTAGAGACATCTGAATTCACAGAAAAGGTCATAAAATGTTGTAAATTTGGAAACTGACCCTTGTTTTTCACACAATTTGCAGGGCCTTGTTACGTAATCTTTTAGAATGTCAAGCCTAGTTTCCTTCATTGTCTGGTACTTCCGTCCAGAAGGGCATAGCCTGGGAAACTCAAAGGACTGAGTGAAAAGTTCCATGCCTGGGCAAGTCTAGAGTAGAGGTTCCAGGGTAAATGCAGAGAGTAATTCATAGTCCATAGATGGCCATAGCTTCTTCATAATTTAAATATTTCTGTAAATTCCATGTGATACAGAAAATTTTTCTTTTTAAAACATATTTTTTTATTGCACAGGGTGTGTGTGTGTGTACATCACAGTATGATAATGGAGGTCACTTCTCTCCTTCCACTATGTAATCTCCTGAGGATCAGACACAGGTTGCAAGGTTTGGGGGGACAAAGCCTTGACCCACTGAGACATTTCACCTTCTCCAATTTTCCTTAATTAAAAATCAGAATCTAATGTATTGCAAATGCCTATAATGCCAGTACTTGGGAGACAGAGGCAGGAGGATCAGGAACTCAGGGACAGTGTAAACTACACAGATAGTTTAGAGCCAGCCTGGGCTATCTAAAGAATTGTTTAAAACAACAACAAAAAATGAAGAAATAATTGCATTACTTCTTGTTTGATTATGTATTAAGGTAATATTACAATTTTAAAGAAGTAATGCAATAATTAGACCAAAGATGAAAACTATTTCTTAATTTCATACCTCAAATACAATCTTCAAAGATAACATTTTGTGTTTTTTTTTCAAACTCATTTTTTGTAATTTCCAAAGAATTTCCTGTATGTAATCCATTTATGCCCTACTTGGGGAAAAGAGATGATCAAGTGTTGTTTCTTGGTAGATTTATTCTGGCTTATTTTGTAATGTAAAAAAGTAAAAGAAAAAAATCATTCTCTATTGGAGGCACTGTGGTGTGTTCACACAATTTCTTTACAATATGGAGAAGGACACTGAGAAGTGATCAAGGCAGAACACAGAAATGGTTTGTTGAAAATGCATGTGTGTCAGTATAAATGAAAAGATTTACTTAGTTTTCCAAATATAAATTTTCTTTTTATCCTAGAAGACAAATTGGTTTTAACTATTCTAATTTGCAGCTAAGTAACTCTCCCCACCAGAGAGAGAGAGAGAGAGAGAGAGAGAGAGCACTAAACTATAGCATTTGTTCACATGATGAACTATAACCTCATAAGTCACAAATAAAACTTTGTCCTGTGGATCAAAAACAAATACATCATGATACTATCCCCAACTCATGAAGACCGTCACACTTGGCTCCCTCAGTGCTCACACACTAATTGTAAGGGCTCACTCTCCTAGTGACCCTGTGGGTACATGAAAATCAGGAACTCTGACCGGCTCTAACTGTGGCCAGTGAAGGGAATTCCTGTGAGGTGTGTGCAGAAATCTTCAGAACACCAGGATGAACACTTTGTTCTGAAACTAGGTGATAAATGACAGCTAGTGTGAGCTGAGCAAGGACCACAGTGTCTCTGGGCAGTCTGGTGGCATCATGGAAGAAGTGGCCTTCAATTTTAACTCTGAGAGTACGTGGGAATTGAACAGAGAAATGGTTTTGATAAGGCATTCTAGATAGGAGATGAAAAATAAACAAAGGAATCAAATTCGAAAAGCCTGAGATGGGCAATATTTCAGGATTGATGAAGTTAGCTCAGAAATGCTGGAACACAAATGCCAAACACTGGTGCACATGCCACATGCCCAGAAGGAGGCAGTCAACCTTCTTTAATGTTAAACTGAGAAAACCAGAGCACAGTCAGTCTGAAGAATTGTCCTGGAACTCTTCACCTGAGACAGGGTTAGGCTAGCATCCAAACCCAGGAAGGCCGCCTTCAGTGCCTACTTCCCTAACTGAAGTACCAACGTTCACCATGAACTCAGCTCTGCCCTTCTCCACTAACTCACCTTTCTTCCTGGCTCTCCTACTTCCAGCAACAGCAACCCATCCACTTGAGGAAATTACACTGGAAATTTCCTTGACTTCTTCCTCTCTCCCCCTGCTCCCTATGTGTTACAAACCTAGCCCTGTCTCACTCCAGAATCTCTCAGACTTTTTCTTCGGTCCATCCCTTCTGACTCCTGTCTAGTCCAGGCCACCCTCATTGTCCACCTGGAATGATAACTCTCCTAGCTGTCTGTCCACTCCTGCTTCTTTAGGGCGTGATCCCCAGAGTGTGTATTGCCTGGGAGTTCATGCTGAATGCAGATTCTCAGGCTCTCCCCAGATGTGCTCAGAGATATGTGTACCAACAGGTTTCCCCACTGGGGACTGAGAACTTTGGCTTGAATAATTTCTTTACACTGCATCCAGCATGTGTGTTTGAAGATGCAAAGTAGATCAAGCCCTTCGTTCCACTGAATACCTGTTGAACAAACTCTAGCCAGCTGGAGCATTGCAAGCATGGCTCTGGCAGGCCTTGACTTTCTCCCCCCCCCCCCCCCCGCCTTGCCTTTACATTCCTCAAGCTAGCTACCAAGGTCTAATCGTTATGTAGCTAGTTCCTCCTCCTGAGGCTGACAACCAAGGTCCAGCTATCAAAATATTGAAGTCCAGCAATCAAAAGCCCCCCCCCCCTTGGTTCACCCAATAAACATTTCCCATCAAAACATACCAGCACATCCTAGGTTATTCTAACACAGCCCTCCCCTTTTTCTTTTCTTAAAAAATTACACCTTCATGGTCAATGGCTGCTGCTTTTCTGTGTGTGTCAGAAGGCAGCCACTTTAACTTTTCTAACCCACTTAATAAAGGATCTCTGTGTGTGAAAACAGGTCTTTGGGTGTAGTTTGTGCCTAACCTGGGGTCTGAAAGGAACCCCTGCTATTTGAGGAGGTCCCCTTCACCTTTCACCCGTTTTAGCTCCAAAGCTTTCCTTCATAGATAAGAAATCCTTGCAATACTCAGAATTAATAATTCTCAAGGTATTTCAAAGGGAGAACCATAAATATGTGGCCATCTACTATATATTATCTGTCATTTTTCACTGATATCTGTAACTCTATGTGATTTCAAATGAGATGCCACAATGGACTTTATTTTACTAAGAGATGTGGCCACATAAACCTATGAAATCTCAGACCACATGAAGTACCATAAATAAATGGGATGTTTTAATAAGGTGGCATGTAACTTTAACACATGTGTATATATGAGTGGGTCTCTCTCTCTCTCTCTCTCTCTCTCTGTGTGTGTGTGTGTGTGTCTCGTTGAGAACTAGTTTTCTGAACATTTTCACAAAATCCTCTTTTTTACTATCAATATCTATAAATATAATATATTAAAAAAATATACAAGAAGTCGTACTGTGTAAAAAGGTACCTTTATTTGGTAATCTATATGAAACTTGAAGCCACACCAATTTGAATTTATAAAGCAATTATTCAAAAAATGAAAACATCAGTGGATGATGGAATGCTTTCAAGGGCTAAGAGCTAAGGAGGAGTAGGGACAGAAGAATTCTAAAGAACAAGACCACAGGATGTGATGAATCACTGGGTTGTAGCTAATAAGGTGGATTTAGCAATGTCAGAGCAGGCAGGAAAATCCACCAAGCAGAAAGTAGTGCAGAATAGATTTCATGGGCAAAGCAACTGGAGCTAATGAATGCTGCTTGGCTCCTAGTGAACTGACCAGAGCAATTCAGAGGTAATGTGACCCAGAGTGCTTATGTTTCAAATCTAGATGAAAATCTGCATGATAATGCTCTTAGTTGTAAAAGTGATAGAGCAGTCAAAGTGGTTTTTGACTAAAAAGATGATAGGCTTAGAAATGCATCTGAAACAAGACTACTGACATCAACTAGGTGAGCGTGTCTGATGGAAGACTATCTGATAGTGAGAGAACACAGAGAATGTAGCTGCTCGAATTATGCATGCAAATTATGTCTCCAACTCCCCCCCCAATGCTTGCATGAGAGGGTCTGCACTTAGTTTCTAGAAACATGCCCCCATTTAGTTGATTGGTAAATAAAGATGTAAGCAGCCAATAGCTGGAGAGGACATATAGATATGGTATTTTCGGGTTTCCTGGGCTTGGGACCAAGAGGAGAGGAGAAGGAGATCCACCATGCTTTAGGAGAGTGAGGAGAGAGGAGAGACACAGGGGCAGCCATGGAATAGAGAAGCAAGGAGAGTACCCTGGGCCATGAAAGCACATCCCAGAGGGTTGTGCAAATGGGTCCAGAGAGGCCAAGATGAAACAGAAATTAGTAAGTAGTAACTCAGAATTATCGGTGGGACATAGATTCTAGCAACAAAGAGGCTAGACAGTTGCCCAGCTACTGTGCTACTTAAGACATATTAAAATATAAAGACTGTGTGTATGTGTGTGTGTGCCAAAGACGTACAGTGACTAATAACTAAGGTTTGGGCACTATAGACAGAAGCAGTGAAGAATTTTTCCCCATCCAGATAAAGAGGCCACAAGTCTTTCTAGTCACAATAGCACATTGATGAGAATGGTAACTATCAGGAGAAAAGAAATTATATGTTCTACCAGTGTGGTGAGTGACTAATGACTGTTAGAGTGGATCATGAAGATGATTCTTTTTCTATTGTATTCAAGAATTTAGTGCCCCTGGGCAGTGGTGGAGCACACCTTGAATCCCAGAACTTGGGAGGCAGAGGCAGGTGGATTTCTGAGTTCAAGGTCAGCCTGGTCACAGAGTGAGTTCCAGGACAGCCAGGACTATACAGAGAAACCCTGTCTCGAAAAACCAAAAAAAAAAAAAAATTTAGTGCCAATGGTCAATGCAAATGGAATGGAGTGGAATGAATGAATGAATGATATAGCCTTTTTTGTTGAGTTTACTATAAAAATAGACCACCTGGTATATCATGCATATTCTTGGTTATGGCAAAATGTCTTCACACTTCATTTTTGTTGGGAAGAAGAGAGTTGTAGCTTTCTGGAAGACTCTTCTCTGACACACTGAAATCCCACTGTTATTTTCTTGGCATTATTTACAAAATGATGAAAACCACCCCACCACCTTCTTTTCCTTCCTTCCTTCTTTCCTTCCTTCCTTCCTTCCTTCTTTCCTTCCTTCCTTCCTTCCTTCCTTCTTTCCTTCGTTCCTTCCTTCATCTTTTTTTTCTTTTTTTAGTCCAATAGTAGTAATTGTATCTACTATTCTAGAATAAAACATTTTCTTCCCTGTAATAAGACAAGTGTTCTTATGGGCTGAATACAAGTTATCCTTATAAAGAGAAAAATGCTAGAAGATCTAACAGCAGGAAGTGCATTGGCAAGTTCAAGGTTAGTTCCTTGAAAGGCAGGAACCGAACAATAGAAAAGGTTGATTGGTTACAACAGAGTATTTTGGATGACTGCTTTCCATATGAAGGTGAAAGCAGAGCCTGTCTGGGAGAGTGGCTTATTGTCTTCATAATCCTGATCTTCTAGAGGAACAGCAATTTTCTTAAGATTGAGAGATTCCAGAGGTTTTGAGAAACCTGTGTGTAGCAACAGGATGTAGCAATCTTTACATTCTGCTGATTTGCCATTAGAATGTCTCTGGTTATAGTTAGATTAACAGCTCAATTTTGTTTAATTTCTAATCTTACAGACTTCATCATATTTTTTTTTCAAGTAAATAAAATTGTAGCACCCCCTCCCCCCATTAAGACCCAAGTCAATACAACTCAATTAACTTCTATAAAGTTAGAAATGGTATTCAGGATGAAAGTTGTGCAAGCATCACATGAAAATTTACAGTGTCAGTATGAATATATTTTTAATCTACTTATCAGCCACCAAAATATTAAAATGCACTACAGAATTAGATCTATAAAAACAATTATCTTTATATCCTCTTTTATAACGCATGCTCATTACTTACATTCAACTATTCCCCAACTCCTTATAGTCAGCCTTTCTTGTTCCTTTTTCTTCATGTTACATACACATGTACATTTGTTTGTGTGTGTGTACGTGTGCATGTGTGTATGTATGTGTGGGTATTATTGGCTAGTGTGTGCTTTGGAGGGAATCAGCCCCATAGGTACATAGGGAGGGGCATGACTATGAGGTATGGCCTTGTTGGAGGAAGTTTGTCAGTAGGGGGTTGGCTTTGAGGTCTCAGATGCTTATGCCAGGCCCAATGTCTGTTTTCTTCTTGTTGCCTGCGGATCTGAATGTAAAACTTTCAACTACCATTCTAATACCATGTCTGCCTATGTGCCTCCATGCTTCCTACCACAATGAGAATGAACTAAGCCTCTGATTTAGTTCAATTAAATGTTTCGTTATAAGAATTGCCATGCACATGATCTCTCTAAAAAGCAATAAAAACCCTAAATAAGACAGAGTCCCTGATAAACCCATATGGGATCTGATATGTATTACAAACAATGGATGTCTTTTATTTCTGATCACTTGTTGTAGTTGAATAAACACTGAAGTTAATTCTGAATCATCCTGAATAAGTTCAGCCATTTTATATACAAAACAACTCTTTCTACATATTAAGATTCACTAACTATGTGAGGAGATTCTGGAAATTCTAATAATACCATAATAATGGCATATAGCTCTGAGTTTTTAACTGTTTTATTCTGAGCCAACTTGTTTATTTTTTGATTTGGAACTTGCTTTTTCTGACTTATTAGCATAAGTATAGAATGTTGGGGCTCCAGAAATTGATGTCCCTTTTCTTATATGAGGTAGAATCCAATTAGTTCCTTCAGTTATTTACTTTAGGGGTATTTATTGTTAATTTCTCCCCAAAACTTACTTTAAACCCCTTGCCAGTGGTGCTTTTCTGCATACAATGAAGCAATTTCTGCATTGGAAAGGGTACCACAATTTCTGATGAATTTATTTCTGCGAATTGATGAATTTTCATATTTTCCTTTCAGAATCAATTTAGAAACCTTTTCTACATAGGTCTTTAATTTTTTTTATTCTGTTTACGTACTAAAAATATTGATTTTAAGATATAATCTCTCTGCAGAAGAATTTCTGTGGGAGAATGAGTAGAAGGCAAAATAACTAAAATATGAGCCATCTGTGGATCCAAAAAATCTATAAATGCCTGTTGCGATTTTCCCCCCAGCAGATAGAAAGGCACTTCTATTTTTACATGTTTTTCTTCGATATTATTACCATGTATAAAACATTGGCTCTGCATTTTAGCTAAGACAAGCTCTGACTATAGCTTCCCATGATAGAAGTTTGAGGGCTGGCTGGATGACTGAAAGATTAAGAGCTCTTTCTGGTTAGATCTGGTAACCAGAGTTTGATCCCAGAAGCCACAAGAGAGACTGGCTTTAAGGAGTTGTTTAGCACACTTGCTTCCGCACACGCATCAGGGAATGCATGCACAGATAGTCATAAGCACAGTCACATGATAATAAATACTGAATAAATAAGTTTTAAAGTTTGAAAATCATTCTATATTAGTTTTATGTATCCAAGCAGTTATTGTATATATAACTTATAAAACGTTAAAAAACAAAATTGTGCTTTCTCCGATGAAATTGTAATATACTTTATTAAAATTATTTCACTTATTCACTTTACATCCCACTCACTGCCCCCTCCCAGTCACCCCCTCCCACAATTCTTCCCCATCCCCCTTCCCTTCTCCTCTGAGCGGGTGCACCCCTCCCCATATCCTTCACCCTGGTACATCAAGTCTCTGTGAGGCTAGGTGCATCCTCCTCCATTGAGGCTAGACAAGGCAGCCCAGCTAGAAGAACATATCCCATATACAGGCAACAGCTTTTGGGATAGCCCTTGCTCCAATTGTTCAGGACCCACATGAAGTTGAAGCTGAACTTCTGCTACATATGTGCGGGGAGGCCTAGGTCCAGCCCGTGTGTGTTCTTTGGTTGGTGATTCAATCTCTGAAAGCCCCAAATTCCAGGTTATTTGATTCTGTTGGTCTTCTTGTGGAGTTCCTATTCCCTTAGAGGCTACATTCGGTCTTCCTGATCTTCTATAGGTGTACCCAAGCTTGATCCATTGTTTAGCTGTGAGTTTCTGCATCTGTCTGAGGCTGGGTGGAGTCTCTCAGAGGACAGCCATGCTAGACTCCTGTTTCAGTTCAATTGTTGGGTGTAAGTATCTGGGTCTGTCTCAGTCAGCTACTGGTAGAGTCTCTCAGAGGCCTGCAATGCTAAGCTCCTGTCTAAAAACACAGCATAGCATCAGTAATAGTGTCAAAGTTTGGAATCCACCCATGGGATGAATCCCAAGTTGGGCCAGTCACTGGATGGCCTTTCCTTCAGTCTCTGCTCCATTTTTGTCACAGCATTTTTTTATTCAAGAACAATTCTGTGTCTAAAATTTTGGAGATCGGTCATCCCTCCACTGGGGGCACTGTGAAACTACTGGAGGTGGTCTCTTTAGGTTCTATCTACCCCACCGTTGGGCATTATGGCTAAGGTCACCCACTTTGAGTACTGGGAGCTTCTCACATCCCAGGTCTCTGGGACTTTCTAGAGGTTCCCCTCAACCCTCAACCCCCAACCCTGCACCCCCTGCAACTGCATGTTTTCATTCATTCTCTTGGCCCTCTGGGCTTCTCTCCTCTCTCCCCTCATACCTGATTCTGCCCCTCTTTCCCCTACTCTCTCCCACCCATGTCCCTCCCTAGCCATGTCTACTATAATTATTTTGCTCCCCCTTCTACATGGGATTAAAGCATACTCACTTGAGCCTTCCTTCTTGTTTGATTTCTTAAGGTCTGTGAGGTATACCATGGGTATTCTGTACTTTTTGTCTAATAGCCATTTATTAGTGAGTACATACCATGCATGTCCTTTACCTTACTCAGGATGATATTTTCTAGTTCTATCCATTTGTCTGCAAAATTAATGTTGTCCTCATTTTTAATAGCTGGATAGTATTCCATTGTGTAAATGAACCACATTTTCTGTATCCATTCTTTGGTTGAGGGACATCTGGGTTGTTTCCAGTTTCTGATTATTGTGATTAAGGCTTCTAAGAGCATAGTAGAGCACATGTGTTGTGGTATGGTAAAGCATCTTCTGGGTATATGCCCAGGATTGGTATAGGTGGGTCTTCAGGTAGAACTATTTCCAACTTTCTGAGGAACCACCAAATGATTTCCAGAGTGGTTGTACCAGTTTGCAATCCCACCAACAATGGAGGAGTGTCCCCCTTTCTCCAACTCCTCTCCAGCATGTGCTGTAGCTTGAGTTTTTGATCTCAACCATTCTGATTGGTATAAGGTGGACTCTCAGGGTCATTTTGATTTGCATTTCCCTGATGACTATAGATGTTGAACCTTTCTTTAAGTGCTTCTTGGTCATTCAAGATTCCTCTGTTGAGAATTCTGTTTAGCTTTGTACAACATTTCCAAACTGGATTTTTGGAGTCTAACTTCTTGAGTCCTTTATATATTTTGGATATTAGCTCCCTTTCAGATGTAGGGTTAGTGAAAATCTTTTCCCAGTCTGTAGGTTGCTGTTTCGTCCTATTGACCATGTTCTTTGCCTTGCAGAAGCTTTTCAGTTTAGAGCATGAGCCACTGGTGTTCTGTTCAGGAAATTTTCTCCCATGCCAATGTGTTCAAGGCTCTTCCCCACTTTCTCTTCTATTAGATGTCATATATCTGGTTTTATGTTGAGGTCCTCGATCCACTTGGCCTTGAGTTTTGTGTAGGTGATTAAACATGGATCAATTTGCATTCTTCTACATGAAGACCACCAGTTATCCCAGTACCATTTGTTGAAGATGCCTTCTTTTTTCCACTGTATGGTTTTGGCTTCTTTGTCAACGATCAAGCGTCCATAGATGTGTGGGTTTATTTCTGGATATTTGATTCTATTCCATTGATTGACCTGTCTGTGTCTGTACCAGTACCGTGAGGTTTTTAATCACTATTATTCTGTAGTACAACTTGAGGTAAAGAATGGTGATTCCCCCAGAAGTTCTTTTATTCTTCAGAATTGTTTTGGCTATCCTGGAGTTTTTTTCCATATGAAGTTGAGAATTGCTCTTCCCATGTCTGTGAAGAATTGTGTTGGGATTTTGATGAGGATCGCATTGAATCTGTAGATTACTTTTTGTAATTCTACGGATCCATGAGCATGGGATATCTTTCCACCTTTGAGATCTTCAATTTCTTTCTTCAGGAACTTGAAGTTCTTGTCATACAGATCTCTCACTTGCTTGGTTAGAGTTACACCAAGATATTTCATATATATTGTGAAGGGTGTTGTTTCTCTATTTTTTTTTCAACCCATTTATCATTTGTATAAAAGAAGGCTACTAATTTGTTTGAGTTAATTTTATATCCAGCCATTTTGCTGAAGTTGTTTATTAGCTGGAAGAGTTCTTTGGTAGAATTTTCGAGGTTGTTTATGTATACTATCATATCATCAGCAAGTAGTGATACTTTGATTTCTGCCTTTCCAATTTGTATCCTCTTGATCACCTTTTGTTGTCTAATTGCTCTCACTAGAACTTCAAGTACTATATTGAATAGGTAGGGAGAGTGTGAGCAGCCTTGTCTTGTCCTTGATTTCAGTGGAATTGCTTCAAGTATCTCTCCCTTTAATTGATGTTGGCTGTTGGTTTGCTATATACTGCTTTTATTATGTTTAGGTATATGCCATGAATTCCTGATCTGTCAAGACTTTTGACATGAAGGGGTGTTGTATAATATCAAAGGCTTTTTCATCAACTCATGAGATGATCATGTTTTCTTTGAGTTTGTTTACATAGTGAATTATGTTGATGGATTTTCATATATTGAACCATCTCTGCTTCCCTGGGATAAAGACTACTTGATCATGGTGAATGTTGGTTTTTTATATATTCTTGGATTCATTTTGCAAGAATTTTGTTGATTATTTTTACATCTATAAGCAAAATTGGTCTGAAGTTCTCTTTCTTTGGTGAATCTTGTGTGGTTTAGGTACCAGAGTAACTGTGGTTTCATTGAATGAATTAGATAGTGCTCCTTGTGTTCCTATTTTACGGAATTATTTGAGGAAAAATTGATCTTAGCTCTTCTTTGAAAGTCTGGTAGAATCTGCACTAAAACCATCTGGTCCTGTGGTTTTTGTTTGTTTGTTTTTTGTTTTTTGGGGGGTTTTTTGGATGGGAGGATTTTAGTGACTGCTTCTATCTCCTTAAAGGTTAGGTATTGTTTAAATAGTTTGCTTGATTTTGATTTAATTTTGGTACATGTCTAAAAAAAAAAATCATCCATTTCTTCTGAATTTTCTATTTTTGTCCAGTATAGATAATTTTTTTTAAATTTCCTCAGTTTCTGTTGTTATGTCTCCGTTTTCATTTATGATTTGGTTACTTGGATACTGATTCTGTGACTTTTCATTACATTGGTTAAGGGCTTATCTATCTTGTTGATTTTCTCAAAGAACCAGCCCTTGGTTTTGTTGATTCTTTTCTTTTTATTGTTTTCTTTGTTTCTAATTGGTTGATTTCAGCCCTGAGTTTGACTATTTCCTGCCATCTTTGGTGTGTTTGCTACTTTTGTTCTAGAGCTTTCATGTGTGCTATTAAGTTGTTTGGAGGTGAAATGTTATGTTGATATCTGTTAAATCTATTTGGTTCAAAACTTTTGTTAACTTCACTGTGTCTGTGTGTATTTTCTGTTTAAATGACCTGTTCACTGGTGAGAGTAGGGTGTTGAAGTCTCCCACTGTTATTGTGTGAGATTCGATGTGTGTTTTGAGCTTTAGTAAAATGTCTTTTAAAATGTGGGTGCCCTTTCATTTGGGGCATAGATGTTCTGAGTTGAGAGTTCATCTTGGTGGACTTTTTCTTTGAAAAGTATGATGTGTTCTTCCACATTCTTTTTGATTACTTTTGGTTGAAAGTCTATTTTATTGAGTATTAAGATGGTTACTCAAGATTATTTCTTCCATTTGCTTGTGAAATGTTTTTCCAGCTCTTTACCCTGAGGCAGTGTCTGTCTTTGTTGCTAAGATGTACTTCTTGTATGCAGGAGAATGATGGATTCTGTTTGCATATCCAATCTGTTAGCTTGTGTCATTTTATTGGGGAATTGAATCCATTAATGTTGAGAGAGATTAATGACCAATAATTGTTAGTTCCTGTTATTTTGTTTTTTGGGGGGGAGTGGTATTATGTGTTTGTGATTCTCTTCCTTTGAGTTTGTTGTGAGATCATTAATTTCCTTTTTTTTCCTAGTTGTAGTTACTTTCCTTGTGTTGGAGTTTCCCATCTAGTATTCTCTATAGGGCTGAATTAGTAGAAAGATATTGTTTAAATTAGGTTTTTGTCATGGAATATCTTGATTTCTCCATCTACGGTGATTGGGAGTTTTGCTGGGTATAGTACGGGAGTCTGGGCTGGCATCTGTGTACTCTTAGGATGACATCTGTCCAGGATCTTCTGACTTTTAGAGTATCTGTTAAGAAGTCACATGTAATTCTGATGAGTCTGCCCTTATATGTTTCTTGACCTTTTTTCCTTACAGCTTTTAATATTCTTTCTTTGTTTTGTACATTTAAGTGTTTTAAGTATTATGTGTCTGGAAGATTTTCTTTTCTATTCCAATCTATTTGGTGTTTTGTAGGCTTCTTGTACATTTATGGACATCTCTTTCTTTAGGTTAGGGAAGTGTTCTTCTATGATTTTGTTGACAATGTTTTCTGGCCCTTTGAACTGGGAATACTCACCCTTTTCTATTCCTATTATTTTTAGATTTAGTCTTTTCATTATGTTCCAAATTTCCTATATGTTTTGGGTTAGGAACTTTTTACACTTTGCATTTTCTTTGATCAATGTATCAATATCTTCTATGGTATATTCTACGTCTGAGACTCTCTTCCACCTTTTGTATTCTGCTGACATAGCTTATATCTGTAGTTCCTGTTCTCTTCCTTAGATTATCCATCTCCAGAGTTGCCTCCATTTGTGATTTCTTTGTTTCTATTTTTATTTTTAGGTCTTGGACCATTTTGTTCAATTCCTTCACCAGTTTGATTGTATTTTCCTGTCTTTAAGGGATTTATTGGTTTCGTCATTAAGGGCTTCTACCTGTTTGTCTGTATTTCTTTAAGGGAGTTATTTATATCCACTCTCCTTAAAAGCCTCTATCATGTTCATGAGATAGGATTTTAGGTCATACTCTTACTCTTCAAGTGTGTTTGAGCATCCAGGGCTTGCTGTGGTAGGCAAATTGGGTTTTGATGGTGCCAGAATACATTGGCTTCTGTTGTTTCTGTTCTTGCCCTTGTCTTTGCCATCTGGTTATCTCTGGTGTTAACTGTCATGGGTGTCTCAGATTGGAGCAGGCCTCCTCAGAGGCAAGTAGAGCTGTATGACCTGGGTTTGAGTAGGCCTCCTGGGAGGCAGACAGTGCTGTCTCTGGTTAGAGCAGGTTTCCTCCATCCCTGGTTAGAACAGGCTTCCTGGGAAACAGGCTGGGCTGTGGGGTCAGGGAGCAGGCACACAGATCTGCCATGGGTCTAGGTGGAGGTTCAGAACAGAAGGGTGATGGGGCCAGGACAGGGCAGGATAGATCCCATGTCTTCTTGGCTCTATTGGGGGCATCTCAGCTTGCCTGGATATTGGGGCAGGAGTCTCACCCATGTCCCTGGTTAGGGCAGGTCTTCTAGGAGACTGGCAGAGCTGTGGGGTCAGAGAGCATCTACGCCAATCTACCATGGGTACAAGTGGAGGTGCAGACTGGAAATGAGATTAATTCTTAAGATTTTGTTATATTACAAAGTCATATGGCTTCTGTGCAAGTAAACTTATCAGCTGTAAGTATTTAATGAGCTTTAAGTCCTTAGACTTTCATTTGGCTAAGCTTATTAATAAATGTTGTATGTGAATCTTAGCTTGTTTGTTTTTGTTAGAGAATTTCATGCACATGTATAATGTATTTGCATAAAATATATCACCATTCCCTTTCCTACAACTCTCCCCTTAACCACCCCCATTTCCTTTCCAACTTCTTGTGCCCACCACTCCACTGATTTCACATTTTGTTGTCTGTGTTTGCACATGCGTAGGCACTTTCTGCACTATGGATACGCTCACCACTGTCTTTACTTGCTCCAGTGGTAATTCTCAGAATTTTTGTAGAAGCAGATCACATTGGCAGATTGATGGGGTAGCAATTCTGGGTAAATATTTCAGAACACAATCCTTTAGGAAATGTCTAATCTTTTCCATGAAGCTTTGCCAGCATATTTTTTGAGCTATAAGAAATTCAGAAGTTTCTTCTGAATATCTGAGATATATATATCCAAGTTTATTTATTTGGTTGACTAGAAAAAAAGGTGCCATGGACTAAGTAGCTTAAACAACAGAATTAACTTTCTTATGGTTTTGAAGGTTGGGAAACCCAGTGAGGTCAAGAGGCTAGAAGAGTGGAGAGATTTGTTAGGCCCACATCCTGGTTTATAGATGGCCCTTTCATGCTACACCCTCATGTGTTGAAGGGACAAGGGAGCTCTCTGGTCTCTATTACAATGATGGGAAGTTTATGATCTATATCCTTATGATCTAATCATATTCTACAACCTACATTCTAATGTCGTCACATGAGTGGCAGGGATTTCAGCTTAGAGATTTGTGGAGAGACTCAAACTTTCAATCAGCTGGTAACAGCATCTAAGGCGTCTTTCCTACTGTTCAGAGAAGGTTTAGTAGTACATTGTGGGATGCAGTAAGTCCTTCAATGTTGCCTAATCCTGCAGGTACTTCTTCTTTTTCATTTTTCTTTTTCCTACTTTATTTACATTTCAAATGTTTCCCCCTTTCCAGATCTCCCCTTTGGAACCTTCCCATTCCTTCCTCCCTCCCCCTGCCACTATGGGGGTATCCCCCCACTCACCTACCCACCCACACTCATCTTCCTTCCTTGACATTCTCCTATACTGGAGGATCTAACACCCTCAGGCCCAAGGGCCCCTCCTTGCTCTGATGTCTAACAAGACCCTCCTCTGCCACATATGTGGCCAGCACCATGGGTCCCTCCGTGTGTATTCTTTGGTTGGTGATCCAGTCTCCTGGAGCACCAAGAGGTCAGGCCAGTGGACACTGTTGCTCCCTCCATGGGGCTGCAAACTCCCTCAGCTCCTTCAGTCCCTTCTCCAACTTCTCCATCTGGGACCTCACACTCAGCCCTACTGTTGCTGTGAAGTGACTCTTGGGTATTTTGAATTTTTGGGCTAATAACCACTTAACAGTGAGTACTTACCATGTTCATTCTTTTGTGACTGTGTTACCTCACTCAGGATGATATTTTCAAGTTCCATCCGTTTGTCTGCAAATTTCATGAAGTCATTGTTTTTAATAGCTGAGTAGTATTCCATTGTGTAAATGTACCACATTTTCTGTATCCATTCCTCTGTGGAGGGACATCTGGGTTGTTTCTAGCTTCTGGCTATTATAAATATGGCTGCTATGAACATAGTAGAACATGTGTTTTTATTACATGTTGGAGCACCTTCTGGGTATATGCCCAGGAGTGGTTTAGCTGGGTCCTCAGGTAATATTATGTTCATTTTTCTGAGGGTCCACCAAACTGATTTCCAGAGAGGTTGTATCAGCTTCTGCAGGTACTTCTATGTCAGCAAATTGAGACTTGGAGCTGAGACCCCCAAATCATTTACCTGAGATTGCCAAACTCTTTATTAACACATTTAGCCCTAAAGCACTCATTTGGGATGGTCCACTGTCACAGGATTCTCTTAATTTAAGGGACTAGAAGGCTTTACCCTACTATGAGGTCCATGAAACTCAGAATCTGGGTGAACACTGACTGTTGAAATCAATGCTTTGAGGAAAAGGAACTAACCCAGATTGAATGTACTGTCTGTGATGATGTCACACAGAATTAAGTAGATTCTTTTTAAATGACTATAACTTTGCTTTTCTGCTTTAACATTTATGAATCCATTAATATAAAACAACAAAGGAGGTTCCTAAATATTGAGTTTTAGATGTTCTTTTACGCCATTTTAAATTCCTAGAGTAAATATCTTGTGAATAATTCTATTAATGTTGCTTACATTGAAAATAGAAAAGAATTCCAACAAATTGTGTGAAAGTGTTATTTTGAGAATATCTTATTATTTGTTTTTAAGATGGCCATACATGAACATACACATTTCTTTTTGGCAGTTTGTCACATATTTATGCAAATTACTTAATTTTATAATAATTTTAAATAATAAATTCATGACACATTGGGTTTGAAATCTTAGCAAACACTTCCCGCACTACATTCTTTTTTCTTTGTCTTATTTTTTCTCTTTTTGGGGGAGAGATGATGGGACAGAATCAGGAAATAAAAGGGGATCAAGAGTTACGGGCGGATAAATGATGAAATTCTGTTGTACTGAGGTTGTAACTACTGTCCTTGTCCACTCCATCAGAGACCCTAAATTAACCTAATTTCAATAACTTCTGTTTAACTCAATATGCTGTCACATGTGATCTAGTCTTTTTTGTTGTTGTTCTAAAACTGGGAGATATTTATTTATTTATTTATTTATTTTGATACTTTATTTACATTTCAAATGTTTTCCCTTTCCAGATCTCCCCTTTGGAACCTCCCTATCCCATCCTTCTCCCCTGCCTCTATGAGGGTATTCATCCACCCACCCACCTACCCACCCCCGTCTTCTGTCTCTGGCATTCCCCTATACTGGGGCATCTAACACCCTCAGGCCCAAGGGCCTCTCCTCCCACTGATGGTTAACAAGATCCTCCTCTGCCACATATGTGGCCAGCACCATGGGTCCCTCCATGTGTATCCTTTGGTTGGTGATCCAGTCTCTGGGAGCACCAGGGGGCCCGACCAGATGACTCTGTTCCTCCCTCCATGGGGCTGCAAACTCCTTCAGCTCCTTCAGTCCCTTCTCCAACTCCTCCATCTGGGACCCCAAGCTCAGTCCAACAGTTGCTGTGAATTGAAATCTTGGATATTCCTAACTTTTGGGCTAATATCCACTTATTAGTGAGTATTTACCGTGTTCATTCTTTTGTGACTGAGTTACCTCACTCAGGATGATATTTTCAAGTTCCATCCATTTGCCTGCAAAATTCATGAAGTCATTGTTTTTAATAGCTGAGTAGTATTCCACTGTGTAAATGTACCACATTTTCTGTATCCATTCCTCTGTTGAGGGACATCTGGGCTGTTTCCAGCTTCTGGCTATTATAAATATGGCTGCTATGAACATAGTAGAGCTTGTGTCCTTATTATATGCTGGAGCGATCTAGTCTTAAAATAGGTTATAAAACAATGAAATAAATTTGTATAACATACCTACGGAATGACAATTGCTCTAGAAGAGGCTGCCCCCTTCTCTCTGAAGCATGTATCAAACACTTGCTGGTGATATCACTATAGAGAAAAGAAGAGTCCGCTGACTGGAGAGGACACAGACATCTGGGATTGCTCAATGGCATGAGAATTCTTCATTTAGGACCAGCTATTGCACTCCTGCCATGGAAGCAGGCAGGCTCACTGCAGATCATCACCTCTCCTCTCCTCTCCAGCTATGTGGCACACCGTCTGCTGCAGCTTCCTCTTCCCTTCTGTTTCCGTAGCCAACAGACCACACTGACCTTCTCTTTCAGCCTTTCTTCTCCCCAGTCATTGCTTTATCCCAGCCCCTAACACCCGTAGGCATTCCCTGGGAAGTCTGACCATATCAACCAGGGAAGCAAATAGGCTATCTGCAGATCATCACCTCTCCCTCTCCTCCTCCACATCCAATGCCCCAGTCTCTCTTCCAGCTCTGTAGCAGATCACCAGCTGCAGCCTCCCCTCATTCCCTGTCCCAGTCTCCAGGGGATCACACAGATCTTCCCCAACTCATCAATTTACCCAGCCCCAAATCCATGAGGCTTCCACTAGGAACCCTTATACCACTCCAGCCACATAGGCAGGAAGCCTAACTGTGGACCTTTACCTGTCCGTCCATATCCCAGTTTCTTCCCCAACTCTGTGTCAGACCTTCTGTTGTGGCCTCTCCTCACTGTCTGTCCTCTATCCCAGGAGACTAAGAAAATCCCGGTGGGACATCCTGCTTTTCTCCCTCCTGTGGACCCCAACCCCCATTTCTAGCCCATTCCCATTCCTACACTACAAGTCAGATCCCAATGCCTAGAAACACACCTTACCTGAAACACCCAGGGGCCACACCTATCAGGATCCCAGAAGAATTTCCTACCAGGCAACAAACAGTTGCCACACCCTTCTGAAAACCAGAGAGGGCAACAGAAACCAATGAATAAAATATTCACTTAACAAAGACAAAACCAGATATCAGCACCTAGAGTTATAATCTCCCCAAAATTAGATGCTTAAATGCGTGTGTAAAAACACAGTCAATAACAAATAAGGCAACATGTCTCCACTATAGCCCAGAAACCCTACCACAGTAGGCTTTGAATATTCCAACATAGCTGAAGCACAAGAAAAAGACCTTAAAATAAAATGAATGAAAATAAAATATATGAAATAGTGATGGATGTCCTTAAAGATGAAATTAATAATACCTTTAAAATCTATGAAAACATATATATATATATATATATATATATATGAAAGCTTACAAACTCATGGAAACTGAACAACTCACCATTGAATGAAAAGCAGATAAGAAAGAAATTAAGGACTTTCTAGAACTGAGTTAAAATGAATGTACTCCACACCCAAAGTTAGGGGACATGATGAAAGGGGTTCTAAAAGACAAGTCCATAGCATTAATTACTTAATAAAAAAACCCAGAGATCTTATATTAGAAACTTAAAATAACACCTTAAAGTTCTAGAACAGAAGGATGTAATTCTACCCCAAAGGAGTAGACAAGAAATAAACTCAGAGATAAAATAAAGTAGAAATAAAAACATAAGAATCAATGAAACAAAGAGTTGATTCTTTTGAGAAAATGAATAAGATTGACAAATCCATATCTGAATTAATAAAAAGATGAAGAAAGAAAATCTAAAATAGTAAAATTAGAGCTGAGAGGGGGGGCATTACAGACACTGTGGAAATCCAGAGAATGATAGGGACATACTTTAAATCCTGTACTCCACCAAACTGGAAAATCTAAAAGAAATGGACAGTTTTCTTTACAGGTACCACTTACCTTAAATAAAGACTGGATAAGTAATGTAAACAAATTCATAACCCCTTGTAAAATACAAGCAGACATTAAAGGTCTCCCATCATCAACAACAAAGCCCAAGGCCAGATGGTTTTAGTGCAGAATTCTATCAGACTTTCAAAGAAGTGCTAATGCTCTTCAAATTATTCCACATAGGGGTAAACCATCCCTCTCAAGCGGTCTTTAAGCCCATTAGCTAGAAAAGTAAGTGCCTTCTCCACTAAATGCCATGAAAGTCCCTGACAACAAACAGGCCACACATATTGATGCGGACAGCTTTACTGCCTATGACAGAAAAGCAGTGCTGAGCAAACAGAGTGCCTGCTGTGCAGGGCATGCTGGGACAGCTGTGTGCCTTCATATTCTGTTGTGGCTCACTCAGCCCTAGCAGATAGGTTTTATGATTGCACCATCACAGCAAGTAAATGAAGGTACTGTTGAGTTATTTGTCTCGAGTCACACAGTCAAGTAGGTCATGGAGTTTGTGCTTGGGACAACTTCAGGAAGCTGATTCAGAGCTGGAGGCAGCTCAGCTACCCTTTTGCCAGCATAACTCTGTGTTCTGCTGAGAAGGCTGATTTCCTGCCAGCCTGTCCCAGCTACCAAACGAGCAGGAAAAGGATGGCAGCCAGTCAGTTCTGTTTGTTCTGAATACAAGGCACCACGTAGAAGCAGAAACTTAAATACACAGTAAGGTGCCACAAAGATTTCAAACATGTGCCAACAGAAAGAATTGGACAGGCACTGCCATAATTATACCTGATCATGCTTACTAAGCACCATACATTCTGTTAAACATAGAGGGACTGGCTTCAGGCTGAGAGGACAAAGAAGAAACAGGGTTAGAAAGTTCCTTATCAGCGAGGTGGAGAAGTAGGGCCAATACCCAAGGTTGCCCTCTGCCCTCTACTTGCACACCGTGAGATGTATATGCCAGCACTCACACACACGAACACACCCACACACAAAAAATTAAAAATAAAGAAAAAGCAATGGCCTTATTGAGCAAGCTTTCAAAAAGATGGCGGTAATGAGAAGTATAATTTTGACCAAGTGCAGGTAAAAAGTACAAGTCTGGGTAACTATGAGGAATTGCACCGGCAGATGGAGATATTAGAAGGCTCTTGGCCAATTTAGAAGGATTGATGGTTTCCTTGGAAAACAAAACAACAAAACAAAACAAAAAACCGTAAGGGCTCTTGTCCCCAGTGGGATAACAGGCATATTTCAATAGTTTCTAGAGTTGGTGAAAATTATTGTTAGAAAAACAAAAAGCCTCAGTGGTCAGAAAATTCTGTCTGAGATCTGGTGTATAAGTCCATCTGGTCAAGATGTGCTGACAAGAAAAATACTGTACAGTACTGCCTTATTTGAGATGAGTGGGTAAATTTTGAGTGACGAGCAGAATGAACCTCAGGCTAGACACCAGACTTCAGAGCAGAGAGAAATCAGGCTGCACAGAGGGGGCAGGGTAGAATCAGAGGAAGAAGGAAGACAGGAGGAACCAGGAGGGGATGTGTGAAATCTGCAGTCCTCCATCAATACTTGAACTGCTCCTACACAGACTGCATTCCCATTCCCATCATGCTCCGGCTTCAAGAAGCACACCAGGCTGACTGACGCCAGCAAGCAAGCTCTTTTGGTGCTGTTGCCTTGGATCCCAGCCAGTGTTGTGAACAGTCTGCAAGAACTCAGAAGCACTTTCAGTCTTCCTGGAAGCTGCGGCAGTCCACTTAGCCTGTGTATCACTTGTATTGAGAGTTGGTGAGGTAATGACTATGGGGAGTCTACGGATTAAGGAAACTAGTATCTGCTGACAGTAAAGGCATGGGGAATATTCACAAAATCCAATTAGAAGCAGGAACCAACACGAAGGAGATTCAACAATGATACTCTGTCCACTGTACCAGTTTCTGTGCGGCACGAGCGAATTCTAGCTGGAGCTAATTTTGGACTCGCAAACAAGGACACCTGCCCTAACCAGCTGCAAAGCTTTATGAGGAACTATCCCCAACAGGCTCGTAGACTGGGAGTTTGATTGCTAGTTAACACAGGCTTTTGAGACATGACTGCCTCCTGAGCGTACTGACCTAATTGATGGGTTCACTCCCCTCAGTGAATAGATAACACGCTGGTACTGCTGGGTGTGATGAAAGGTGGCTGGTGGCTAAAGACAGAGGAAGTAGATCCTGGGGATGGTAATACCCAGAGGGACCTGCCCTGTTGCCATTTATTCCCTTCTCTCCGATTTCTATTACAATGGACACCTCTGTCACACAATGTCACTACAATGATTTTCTGCCCAGTCACATAAAATCAATCCAACAAGGAGGGAACCCTCAGCAGGGGTGAGCTAAAATGAATCTCCTCTTCTTTTGAATTGTTCTGTGTGATGTTTGACCACAGCAACAAATGCCCAACACCCTTGGAAATAGAGTAATCACTCCTGTAAGAGGAATGGTAGTTGTTTCTGACTCTTTTAACCATATTAAAGGTTACAATGAGTTAACACGTTGAAGCAGTCTTGGTATAAAGCCAGGGGCTATGAGCAGTCAGGAGCCATTAGTACCGATGCTGCAGTTATTATGGCTGCTGCTCTGGGTGGCCAGCAGGAGAGCCTGCCTGTGCTGCAAGAACTCTAGCTTATGAAATGTGTGATATCATTCAGAAGCAAACCATCCACAAGGACTTAAGCTTCTGCAAGCCTCTGAGGTCTCTTCCCTGTTAACGCATCTGTATACACTAATCACAATGTGGAGTTGTGCTTTCTTGGTTGCACAAAGAGCTACTTATTACACAAATACTATCTTGCTTATTTCCTCAGTGAGTTTTAAGCCCTACTTTTCTACCTGCACAGCCAAATCAAGTAAACTGAACTTAGCCTACAGAGTTTTTGACTGTGAATTGTCTGTCCTGCACCAACAGCCTTCCAAAAATCCTATTTTCGTACCACTGAAACATCCCCTTGTTTCCAATGAGCTCCCTTTCATTGCTAACAGAACAACGTAATTGTGGGTTTAAATTAACTTGCAGACGAATTCAAAACAGGCAAATCCTATAGTTCCTTAACCTGGCATTTTCAGACTTGAAGAAGAAACAGTATCAGCAGCTCAGTCTCTAATTACAGAAAACACAGACATTATAGGGAACACAGAGTGATTATAAGTATTGGTTCCATATCCGTTTCTGCCATTCTCTGGGCTGTGAAAATGGATACTTACATTTCTTAATGTCAGCCGACTCCTCTGTAAAGTGGTGATAACAATGTAACTGGCTACGTGCTCTTGAGGATGTTAAATGAGATCATTCAAATGCACACTAGTAAGCTGGCCTTTTGAAACACGAACAAACCATTTTATGTGAAATTAGTTTAACTTTCAACTGTAACAAATATACATATTTGAACTTCGGATGGTAACAACACTTCCTACAAACCCTTGCTTCATCAGTTATGTGGATAATACAATAAGTTTTGTTCTAAACTTTCTCCTGTGATGTGTAGCTCTAGCTTGCCTTGTTTATGTGATCTATTTGATCACGTGTGACCAGGAAGAGACCAACAAAGTCTTTATCTCCCATCTGCTATCCAATACAAACTGGCAGGCAAACACTACCTTCTGCATCATGTGTCCAGACAAGGACTGTACTAGCCACGTGTCCTGACCTGCTTCCCACCATTCCTCTTAAGCCCCAAGGGGAAAATTTTCCAGTTTACCCTTTCTCTCTCTTTATGTCACTCTCCAAGATCAAATACAAATTGATAACCTTCGTGTTCCCTTAAAAACACTGTATAAATCACATTAGGAAAAGAAGAGAGGAAGGAAATAAAGGAAGGAAGGAAAGAAGAAAAGGAAAAGAAAGAAGGGAGGGGAGGGGACGGGAGGGGAGGGGATGGGAGGGGAGGGAAGGGAGGTGTCTATCTCTAAGAAGTGGCTGGTCAGTAGGATACCCAGAAGGTCTATGCACACAAGCACATAATTTCAGGAATGCTCATTACTTGTAGATGGCCCTTAACATCAGTGAGGTCAACTTTTGTGCTCTCAGAACTTGCTTAACTACTGAGATAGAAAGTGGCTTCTGAACTGGTGTGATGAAGAAGAAACTTAGAGTATTCCCCATGAAGCATTTGTAAGTAGCGAGACAGGAGCTATCTTTACTTATGCAGTTCAGGAGGAATCCACAGTAGACGTGAACTAGTCACTGCACATATGAGTCCCTCTGGAGAATAGAGAAGTAACTACCTGGTTGAGCTGAGGGAGTTTGCGTAGTAAGTGTGACTCTTTACTGTCTCAGGCATGAAAACACTAAAAGATGTTAATAAAGATTGCCTGAGTGTCTATCCAATTCCCACCATAATATCCACAAGATCCAATTAGGCTGAACAATCTGGTAGTATTCTTCCCTTGGGGCCTCTCCCACTTTGGGGGGATTCTTTCTTTCTTTTACTTAATAATTCAATTTTCATATTGGCTTCCTTCTGTCTAACATTCCACTATTATTCTTGGGGGTGAAACAAAGAACTCAGATGCTACTGGCTTGGGTAGTTTTAGTGGCAATTAATTGTTCCTACCTCTAGGACCTCAAGTTAAGGTCACCAGGAGCCAGGAAAGCCCTGTCAAACTCCCAAACCCCACAGGATCTTTTAAAGACTGTACTGGAGCCAGAAGTGGATTTGAAAGCCCACTTTCATCTGAGTGACTTAGAGTAATCTTTGGAAATCTAATAAAAATGAGGTTGTTTGCTTTCTTACTTGGGGAGTATGCTTTTGGTGTGTATGTGTTTTGTTTGTTTTGTTATTATTGTTTGTTTGTTCTTTGAGACAAAGTCTTGCAAGGGTTTCTAGGGTTGTTTCTGATTTGCTCTGATTTCAAGATGGACTTGAACTCTTAGCAACCTTCCAGCTTCAACCTGTTGAGTGTTTGATTACAGATGTTCATCATGGCATATACCTCTTAATGTTGGTATTTTTATAATTCATGCTAAGTGTCTTATTTACCTTTCTATTGCAATGAAAAAATACCATGACAAAGGAAACTTAGAAAAGAAAGCATTTAATTTGTGGCTCATAGTTTCAGAGGGACCATAATGGTGGGAATCATAGCAGCAGGTAGGCAGGCTTGATGCTTAGACCCTACATTGTAATCATAACTGTGAGGTGTGCAGGGGATGAGTGAGAGTGCTAATGGTGGGAGGAGTTAACCTCAAAGCCCATCCCCAGGTGACACACCCCCTCTAACAAGGCCACACCTCCTAATCCTTCCCAAACAGATCCACAAACTTCAGACCAAGTATTCAAATATATGAACTCACAGAGGTAATTCTTATTCAAACCACCACTCTAAGGAAATTAAAAATTTAAAATATTGAATGTGTCCCAATCACCTTTATAAACAATATTATTGATATTAAACTCAACATTGTGTCTATCATTCAAACTTAATAATGCATTCAGAATAAGAGTAAATACGGTTGATGTTTTTGCACCAAGAAGATAAGCATATTGTCTGAAAGTTTCTAAAAGCCAGCTGTTCATTCTTATTAGAAGAGTGATGAGAGTCTGACTGGTGTACAGAAACCCTTTTAATCTCTAGTTTTGCTTATTTCTGACTTCTCCCTTTCTTTTTTTGTAAACTTGGCTGAAGGTTTGTCAATTTTATAAATGCTTTGTTTAGTCGATTTTGTGTATTGTTTTCTTAGTCTCTGCTTCACCAATTTCTTCACTACTTTTTCTTATTTTTTAGTGGGTTTGGAGGTGGCTGCTTCCTCTTTTTAGGAGAACATTGATGTGTGCCTTCATCAAATTGCTTATTTTAAATCTCTCAGATTTTTTTCCTACTTTATTTACATTTCAAATGTTTCTCCCTTTCCAGATCTCCCCTTTGGAACCTCCCCATTTCCTCCCCCCTTCCCCTGCCACTATGGGGGTATTCTCCCACCCACCCACCCATCCACACTCGTCTTCCCTCCTTGGCATTCTCCTCTACTGGGGAATCTAACACTTTCGGGCCCAAGGGCTTCTCCTCCCCCGATGGCCAACAAGACCCTCCTCTGCCGCACATGTGGGAAGCACCATGGGTCCTTCCATGTGTATTCCTTGGTTGGTGGATTAGTCTCCAGGAGTACTGGGGGGGGGGGGACCAGGACATTAAAATGAGAAATAATAATACTATATTCTTTCCTCTTAGGACTACCCTGGCTGTGTCCCAAAGGTTCTGGTAGGTCACATTCTCATTTTCTGTTTTTCTCTAAGAATTTTTAAAATTTCTCTCCGATTTCTCGATTCGTGCACTGTACATTCAAAAGTATACTGATTCATGTACAGTTATGTTTAGAGTTTCCCTAGAATCTCTTGTTGATATCAACTTTTATTCCATTGTGATCAGATAGGACACAAGCGATTATTTCAGTATTTGGTATTTGTTGATACTTAATTTGTGTTCTGTGCTATGATCAGTTTTAAAGAAGATTCAATGTACCACTGGAAGAGAATATATACTCCCTATCTGGAGGGTAAAATATTCTGTTAAGTCCATATTTGTTAAGTCCAATGATTCATAGTGCATTTTAGCTCTTATGTTTCTTTGCTCATTTTAGTTTGAAAGGCATATCCAACAATGAGAATGGGATAAGGAAATCCTTCATTATTATTATATCAAGACCTTTTGGCCTTATATGCCTTTTATAAATACAATGATATACAGAATGTCATTAGAGACTACTATGGAAACTTACACACACACACACAATACAGGAAAACCTAGATGATACTGACAGATTTTTAAATGCATATTACTTAACAAAATCAAATCTGAACATCACACACACACACACACACACACACACACACACACACACACACATTGCAATTTAATCCTTGACAAAGGAGCCAAAACCATCGAGTGGAAAAAAAGACAGCATTTTCAACAGATGGTGCTGGTTCAACTGGCAGTCTGAAAAAAATCTCATTCATAATAGCTACAAAATTTTTAAACATCTAGGAAAAGACCTAATCAAGAAAGAAAAAGACTTCTACAACCAAAACTTCAAGATCTTGAAAAGGGGGAATTAAAAAGGATACTAGATAACAAAAAAGAGCTTCCATGGCCCTTGATTGACAGAATTAATATTGTGAATGTCTGTACTATCAACCTTAACCTACATTTTAATGCAATACTTATCAGAATTCCAATGTTGTATTTTATAGTTCTAGGGAAAACAATTCAAGAATCCATATGGAAACATGAAAGAGTACAAAATTCCGAAGACTAAAAACACAGCTGGTTGTGTTAATACTTGACCTCAAATTATGCAGCAGAGACTCAGTGATGAAGGCTGCCTGGTTCTGACAATAAAATGCTCAGTTCAACCAACAGAACAAAATGGAGAGTCTGGAAACCATCTGACAGAATCATGGTCTCCGAATAGTTGACTAAGGAAGCAAAAGTGTGCAGTAGAGGGAAATTAGCCTGTTCAACAAAGGATTCTGGCAAAGCTAGATCTCCACAAACAAAAGAATAATATTAGACTCATATCTTTCACCTTGAACAAAAATAACTCAACTAGATCAACGACCTTAATTTAAAACCTGGAACATTTACACTTTCAGATGAGATCAGAAGGAGCACCCGTCCAGCACTGGGGTAGATAAAAACTGTCTCCTGGTACTAAATATCACAGGAACTGTTTCCCATATATCAACCGATGGGACTATATGAAACCACTATTATCTGGACAGCAAAGACAACTGTCAGCAGAGCACAGACAACCTACAGAATGGGAGACAATTTTTATCATTATATGTCAGACACTAGGGTCTAGTATGCAGTATTTACAAAAAAATAATAATAATAACCCTGCAGAAATCAAATTCCAAGGACACAAAACTGCCAATTACTAAATAGGCTAATGAACAGAATGGTTCTCTAAAGAAGGAAAACAAATGGCCAATAGCTATTTTTAAAAGTGTTCAATATCCCTAATCATCATGGAAATGCAAATTAAAACAATTAGAGGTATCAGTGCCACAATAATGGTTCTGGCCCTTGGAGTAATTTAAGCCAAGAGTGTGTCCAGTCTGTTTCCTCCACTTCTCCCTGTGTTTTCAGCCTGTCAATAACAAAGGGCTTCGCTCTATATTCATTTATCACTTCATAAAAGATGGTATAGAGAAGGAATGAGGAATCTTTTGTCTAAAGTTGTTTTTTTGTTTGTTTGTTTTAGTTTAGAAACAACTGTAACTAAATCTCTGGGTGTAACAAATAAAACTTAATCTTGTAAGCCTTATTAAAATTTGATTCCTCCAGTGGTGAATCCTTGCTGATCCACCATGATACCGGGAAACACTAGCAGCTACATCTTACCTTTATGCTATCCCTGTTCCAAAAGGCTTAGGGTTTTTTTTGTTTGTTTTGTTGTTTTGTTTTGTTTTAACCTGAGTTTTATAAGGGGAGAAATTGTTTTACCAACCCCCATGGATCCAGAATAATATCACTCAAAACAAATAGTTGTTATCAAACACACACACACACACACACACACATACATACATACACACATACACTCACACAATGTTCTAGATCAGAAGCAAGGGAGAGTTTATAGTTTAAAATTATGTGTTTAGCTTCAAAACTAGTTACAAGGGAGCCCAGGGCATAGTTAAGATCAGTTGCATTGTTTCCTGTAAAGTAGGAAAGCAGATTGAGCATACCCTTTTAAATGCTCTCAAAGTACATTATCAACTTGGTTGGAATGTCAGCTAAAACACAGTTTCTAAAAATTACAGTTATTCCCAGAAAAAAATTATTTATTTCCACACTTTGAGATACTACCTCTCCCCAGCAAGAAGGGCTATCATCAACACAGTTTCTAAAAATTACAGTTATTCCCAGAAAAAAATGTATTTATTTCCACACTTTGAGATACTACCTCTCCCCAGTAAGAAGGGTTATCATCAAGAAATCTGACAAGTGCTGGAAAATACAAGAGAAGAGAAGGAGTATTCATAACAAACTAATATAATAACTATTGAAATAATTTTAGAGGTTTCTCAAAAATTTAAAAATAGACCTATTAAGGCCTAGGTAGAATGTTAAGGCCTAGATCACTATTGTCTGTTTAGGCTGCCATTTTGTGCTGTTACTAATGTCATAGGGAAACTTTCTCATATGTTACTGTTACTACTGTTACTAGGATGTTCTGTACTTGATGTTCTTGAAACAAATCACAACAGAAGTCAGTTAGAACTGCTTTGTACAGATAATATAATCAACTTGGACCTGCACCAACCACCCAGCAGTATTTCCTGTACCTACATATAAGATTTTAAGGTATTTTCCTTTATACACTGCCCCTAGGATGGACACCAACATAAGAGAGACACCTGCACCTATTTAGAATAAGACTTCCATTTTGAGTAGAGGTCAAATAAATTTTAAGTTCCCAAGACCTCCCTGGGAACTGGCATCCTATGTGGCAGAAAGAGACTTGTACATGGGTAACTGACATCCTGGTTGGCAAGATAAGACACAAATGTTAGACAAGAAAAGTACTCTACTGGTTGAGAAGTTAGAACTTGAATGTTAGACAAGGCAACAGTTAAATATCCTAACCAATGGGGATAGGATAAGAATTACAAAACTACATGATAAATTCCAGCTACACTATTTGCCAAAATACCACAAGAATGGTCTGTAGGCCACTTACTAATATTCTTCTCCTCTGAAATCCTTTTGTCTAGGCCTCCATAGTCCAAAGGCCCTCAACCCTACTGTCTTCCATGATCCTACTAGGATGATCCATTAATCTCTTATTACAGCTTACAACCACCTTTCTAGTCATATTTCTAAAGTCTTCCATGTTCCTTCAAATAAAACTATGGTCAGGCCTGTTAAATAAGTAACCCTCCTGATAGCAACTGCTATCTTAGTTACTATTTATTGCTGTGAAGAGATACCATGACCAAGGCAACTCTTACAAAAGAAAACATTTACTTGGGGCCTTGCTTGCACTTTTATAGAGTTAGTCCATGGTACCATGGTGGTAAGCAAACAGACATGGTGCTGCAAAAGTAGCTGAGAATTTTATATACTGATCTGAAGACAGTAGGCAGAGAGAGTCACACACACACACACACACACACACACACACACACACGACCTGGGGTTGGCTTGACAACATACATTCTTCAAAAGGACACATTTCCTAATCCTTCTCAAATAGTTCTACTAACCGTGGAACAAACATTCAAATATATGAACCTATTGGGGTCATTCTTACTCCAACTCCCACAGAATTGTTAAGGATAGAGGCTAGGGCTTTATACATGGTGAGAAAGCACTCTACCACTAAGCTACATTCCCAGCCCTCGTTTTGCTTTCATTAAGAAACAAGGTCTCATTTAGTTGCCCTTGAACTCACTCTGTAGCTTCCACCATCATTAAGCATGGATGTGATCTTCCCACTCCAGACACCAGAGTAACTAAGATCACAGGCCTTGTACCCATGAAGCATAAGTGCAACAGTTCTTTCTAGTAACTTTCCACAGAAGATATAGAAGTCTGAAAAAATGTGAAATACCTGCTGTTGGATATGTACACACACACACATGCAGAGAGAGAGAGAGAGAGAGAGAGAGAGAGAGAGAGGGAGAGGAATACATTCAGTGTAACAGGTGATAGTCTAGCTATATTTCAGAAGTCAGTGTTCACAGGAAAAACTGGAAGTATTTGAGAAATGAAATAGTGAAGGGTGCTTTTACTCTTATGGTTGAACATTCTATAACTAACTGATAGACAAGGAAAATATGTAAATATGTGAACAGAGAGGGTTGAAAACAGAAGAGAAAAAATAAACAAATTACTTTTAATTTTTTAAAGAGTCACAGAGTAGCAACCTTGCTTCAGAATCTGACATTTATCTTTCCAATAGTCATCTCTAAAACACATATCCCAGAGAAACCATACAATCACCTCAATAGATGCAGAAAGAGAATTTTGACAGAATCTAATATCATATAAAAGCTTAGAAGAAAGTTGGAAAAGAACCTAGCAGGGAAGACACCATGATTATGAAGAGGGTTTTCTAGGGCAAGGCTTATCTATTGTACACTAGATATTCTGACCTCTGCAATTTCCCCAAAGGTGGGACACTTGTCTGCATAAATTGTGGTTGTTGGGGATGGCATGCATTTGTGTCCTTTCAAAAAAAATAAATTTGGAAAAGAAGCATATTTAAAGCTGGGGAGATGGTGGATGGGTAAGAATCCTTGATGAGTCCTAGCACCCATATAAACAGCCAAATATGATTGCATGTGTACCTGTGACCAGAGCACTGACAAGGCAGAGAAAAGTGGATCACTGGGGCTTTCTGGTCACTAGATCTATGGGAAAAGTGGTAAACTCCAGTTTCAGTGAGAAATCTTTTCTCAAGAGAATAAAGCAGAGAGTTGTAGAGGAGGGCATTCAATACACTCCTCTGGACTCCACACATGAACTCACAGGCACATGCTTCTACTACACACACACACACGCACACACACACACACACACACACACACACATGGAGAGGAGCCTTTTAAAGTTAATAGAATCTCTATAAAATAGTTTATGTCAACTTTATAACAAACAGGAGAAATGTTAAACATTTCCTTTACAATCAGAAACAAGACAAAGGCGGGCACTGCCTCTTCTACACTTTTTAAAAAAGATTTATTTATTTATTTATTTAGTGCATATGAGTACACTGTAGTTGTCTTTACACATACCAGAGGAGGGCATCAGATTCCATTACAGATGGTTGTGAGCCACCATGTCGTTGCTGGGAATTGAACTCAGGACCTCTGGAAGAGCAGTCAGTGCTCTTAACCTCTGAGCCATCTCTCCAGGCCCCTAGTCTACTCTTATTCATACAATACAAGAAGCCTTGGCTAAAGTGATAGGACAAGACAAGAAAATAAAGGGGAAACGAATAGAAAAAATAGAAGTCAAAATACCTTTATTTGTAGATGATATGGTTCTCTCTATAAAAAGGCTTAAAGCATCCACTAGAAAACACTTAGAGCTGATAAAGACTTTCATCAAAGTGGCAAGACCTAAAGTTAACAAATAGAAGGTCCTTTCCTAAATGTTAATATCAAGGAGGCTGAGGAAGAAACTAGAGAAAAACTTCATTCACAATTGCCTCAATAAAATAAAAATTAAATCTAACCTAAGCAATGAAAGACTTTTAGCGCAAAACCATTAAAATAACTGAAGAAGGCAACTACAAATGGAAAGGCAACCAGTCCTTGGGAACTGGAGCAACCAACATTGTAAAAATGGCTATGTACCAAAAGCAACCTACCAATTCAATGCGATTCCCACCAAGATTCTAATCCTATTCTTCATAGAAATAGAAGGAACAATTCTCAAAATTCATTTGGAAGCACTAAAGATCTCAGATAGCCTATGTAATCCTGAGCCAAAAAGTAACAACCATACCTAATTCATATTATACTGCAGAGCCTCTTTTCTATAGCTTGGTTCCTGGGGAGATGTATGTAAATGTCTCTCACCCCAGACAGGGAACTAATGAAAGAAAAAGTAATAATATCACCAAATACAATTTGATGAGCCACGGAGTTTACTGAAGCTATTTTCAAGAATACAGGCAACTCAAGTGCAGATGCGTTACTGAAACATCCCACCCCACTGCACCGCAGCTAGCATGAGGGACAATTCAAAAGCTTGCCTGCTGAAAGCTCTTTGAACAACTTGAAGACATCTCTCTTGGTCAGACAGTCTTCTCTCCTCAGGGGCTTGTACTGTTTATGTAGCCTTAGGGAGCCTTGTGAATCTGATACATTTCAGGGACTTCCTGAGATTTGTGAGATCTTTCAAGAGTCTTAAGGAGTCTCAGTTCAGAAGTTTCTGAGTCCTCATGAGCATCCCTGGAAGACAGAATGCTTCAACTCTGGAGGAAAATGCTACACAATACCATAGTAACAAACACAAAATAGTGATACTGTTAGCATTCTGTCTAAACTCCACCCCACAATTACCTGGCAACAGCCAGGTATGCTCCTTCCCACAGTTGCCTGGCAACAGCCAGGTGGGCCTGGCCCACTGTAAAGGGGGCTGCTTGCCCCTCCTCCATCTCTTCTCTCTTGCCTCTCCCTTACCTCTCTTATCCCTTACCTCTACCCATTCCCCTCCCCCCTCTCTCCACGTGGTCATGGCCGGCCTCTCCACTTCTCTACTCTCTACTCTTTTACTTCTCTCTCTCTCTCTCTGCCTTTCTCTGCCTCTACTACCCTCTTAACTCCCCTCCCCATGCCCTAAATAAACTCTATTTCTATTCTACACCTTCGTGTGTGGCTGGTCCCTCAGGGGGAAGGGATGCCTGGCTTGGGCCTGCTGAGGCACACCCTTCCCCCACACCTGCCTACCTCCCCATAACCCCATATAACACACACACACACACACACACACACACACACACACACATCAGATACAAAACTGGATGCTTGGATTGGAATAAAAGATCCAGATATAACTCAAACAGCTACAGGGCCTGATTTATTTTTTATATAAAGATGACAAGAATATACATCAGAAAAAAAAAAAAAAAGACAGCCTTTTTTGCAAATGGTGTTGAAGAAACTAGAAAGCCACACATAAGATAATGTAGATCCTTATCCTTAACCCCGCATAAAAAAATCCCAATTAAAAGCATGAATATAATACCTGAAACTCTAAAGCTTCAAGAAGAAAGAGGAGGCACTTCAAGATAGAAGCACAGGCAAGGACATTCTGAATAGAACCTCAGTTACTCAAGAAATAAGGCCAATAATCAACAAATTGAATATTGGAAAACTAAATATCTTTTGTGCAGTAAAGGAAACTGAAGAGACAACCCATGAAAAAAAAGAAAATCTCTGCTAGTTTTGTGTCTAACAGAAGATTAACACCTATAATACACAAAGAACAACAAAAAAAAAACTAAACAAAAAGACAACCAAACCAATAAACTAGCTAATAAAATAAAGAGAATTCACACACACACGCACACACACACACACACACACACACACACACACACACGCCAATAAACATACCTAAAATTGTTCAACTCCACAAATCATGGAAGAAATGCAAGTCAAAACTCCATGGAAATTCTCACTCACTCCAGTGAGAATGTCAGTCATTAAGAAACCAATAACAACACATGCTGGCTGGCAAGGAGGGAACACAAAAGGCAGGCCTCATGCACCTCTGCTGCTGGGAATATAAACTGGCCCAGCCTCTATGGAAAACATTATGGGACTTCCTCAGAAAACTAGGAATAGACCCCTACATCAATCAGCCACACCACTCCAGGGCATTTACCTGGGGGACTGTGCTCTTCTTCCAGCCTTGAGCAGGCTGAATAGACCTTGAGCCTTTGCCACAGTTGGACCTTAACGGACCCAGGTGGAACCCAGGTGGAGTCATCTGCCTTGCTGCGTGTGCAGCTTCCTACAGGGACTTAGAAGAATAGACTGACCATTGAGATTGCTTTGCAACATAATCCAGCTGAAACAAAGGATGGGGTTCGTGGGCTCTCCTTATATAACCGCAGTGCTGAATATGAAACTTTGAGCCTTGATCAGAAACTTTTGTCTTGACTTCATTCTTCTCTCGTACCCTGTTCCTTTTTCATTGCCAGCCCCCTTTTAGGTACCCAGGTGTCCATAGCCACTGGGGAGCTACAGAGGACTCCTAGTCATATTGTGTAGATGCCCATCAATGGTTACTGCAGCACCATTCACAGTAGTGAAGTACCATAACCAACACATGTGTCCCACAACTGGAGAACAGAGAAGACATGTGGTTGACATATGCAAGGGAATGTTGTTTAGCCATAAAGAAAAATGTAGTTGTGCCATTTATAAGAAAGTGTGTGAAACTGGGGCAAAGTCACATGAAGTAAATTAAGTCAGTCCCAGAAATATATGGGAACCCTCCTTTGTGATTTTCTACCCTTGTTTGTGGTTGTCTACTCTCATTTGTGGTTGTCAATAACACTTATATAGCTGCAAAAGGACATGTCTGAACACACTGAATGAAAGGAAAAGTTGAAGTGTCTAGAAGAAAGTGGGGCTGATGGGAGGTGGGAGGAGAGAGGTCCGTGTAGGAGGGGGAATGGGGCAGGATGGGTACCCTCAACATATAACACACACCTGTGAGAAAATTAACTCAGCATATATGTATATGAATACCTCAAAATTAAGCTCCTTTTTTAATTTTTTTAACAGTATTAAATTTAACACATGGCTGGTTCAGCTAATTCAGGCTGAGGAACTGCTGATTTAAGTCTTACATCTGTTTGCTCCAGTCATCATAATAGTAACATTTTAGAAGACCAGTATGTGGGACTGAATCATTTTTTGACACTATAAAAATAGAACCCAGTACAGAGGGAAGAATAGCAGGCTTCCACACTTTGTGTAAAATTAAACCCTACTTTTAAAATCTGAGTGACTAATTTACATTTCTTTGCGTCTTGAATAGCTCTTGTTGAATTTTCAGATTTAGAACAGGTTTTCAGACCTGTTGCTATGCATTTAGCCTGCGAATAGTTGTTTAAACTATTCACAGTCCTTTCCATTTTAAACAGCACTCTGTTTCACTTTCCTTTAATTCAAGACTTAGAAATAATTACACTCCAAAACAAATTCTTCCTTAGAAACATGGTGTCTGTCCCTGAATCATTTGAGACTCTTAATTAGAAATTCAGAGAGCCAGCTAGTGCAGTTTAAATGAAAAAGGGGTTGCATCAGCTTCTATCTCTAAACTGGGGTGATAAGAATTAAAGGCTCATAATCCTCCTGGGAGTCACTGCCTCCTATTTCTGTTTCTCTATGTCCCAGCAGCTGAAGATGGGGCTTGATCACATGACAGGAGACAAACTGCCCACTCCTCACAGCATCCATCCTCAGAGCTCTGCACCAGGAAAGGATGCAAACTCTGTCCCAGATCACCAGTGCCAAATCTCGATGGAGAAGTCCCACTGGAAAAGTGATGACCTTATACAGTGAATGGTGGCTGTCCCTACAACCACATAATTTAAGGGAAGCTTTGGAAGAAATAAAAGATTTCTAAGCAGGAAAAAGAAAAAGTCAACTTTAATTATTAATAGAAAATGTAAACAGAAACATAAGCAGAGGAGAAAATGCATTCTTTAAATCAAATGTACTTTCCTCCTGCGAGAACTCTGATTACAGGCTGGAGAGAAGGTTCATTCAATAAACTATTTGCAGCACATGCGTGGGGACCTGAGCTAAATCCTTAGAGCCCAGGTTAAAGGGCCAGGCATGGGTGTGTGTGCTTGCACTCCAAGTGCTGGTGGGGCCAGAGACAAGCAGATCCCTGGGGCCAGACAAGACTACCTGGTAAGCTCCTGGATAGTTAGGGACTGTTTCAAAAGTCAAGGCTTCAGAGGAATGACACCTGAGGTTGATTTTAGGTTTCCACATGCATGTACACAGAGGTGTATACACCCACACATACACTTGCACACACCTGGACAAGCACCCATGAACTTCCTTTAATACACTACAACACTGGGAGTTTGCATCTTCTGAAGAAACAAACTGAAGAACTATATAGCTAGTGCTTAGCTTTGTACCCAGAATGCAGCAGGTGACTAGAGAGTGTTAGCTGAATTGAGCAGATACACAGGCATACAAATTATCTGCACACAGCTAGAGAAGCATAGGTAACACTAGCCTATTCACAGCCACACTAAAGACCTCCGAAGCATGTACCCTGACTCTTTTACTAGAATTTAAGATTTGTCTCAACTGAAGGCTAATGAATGAGGCATGTAGAAAAACTTCTAGTTATCCAGCAAAGCTATGTATTTTTCATCCTTCTTTCTGGATACAAGACAAGGCTTCTATTCTCAGACCCCATTGGGTTTTGAATATAGCCATGTAGCTATGTTCTTACAAATTAAATGGTTGTCTTTTATGAGATAGGATTTGGACCACATCGTTGACATTGCCTTTCTGTCTACTGGGTCCCAGACTAACCATTTCTCAACTTCACAGCAGTGACAGTAGGTTATGAAGGAATGAGTCCTGACATCAGGGTGTAAGGCTTGCCCTGCAAGTATATGAAGCCAAGATGAATCTTTGTTCACATTGGATTTGATAGCATTCACAAAACAAAAACTTAGCTCTAAAGCTACTGGAAGGTTAGTTGGGTTTCCTTGTTTTGGAAGTTGGCCTTGTGAACTGATGCTCTCTGGAAGACCAGTACTGGTGTAAAAGATGTTGCAGAAAGATCAAGAATTGAAATTATCTGGTGACGAACCCAGCTTTGTATTGCTGTGCTAAACACTAAAAGCAACTTGAAAAGGAAGGGATTTTTGGTCTCATATATCCAGTTTACAGTTTGTCATTGAGAAAAGACAAGGCAAAAACTCAAGCAGGGTGGAAACCTGGAGGCATGAACTGAAGCAGAGAGCACGGAGGAGTACTGCTTACTTGAACTGCTCCTCATGGCTTGCTTGGCCTACTTCCTTATAAAACTCAGGACTACCTGCCTAGGGATGGCACCACCCACAGTGGGCTGTGTCCTCACAAAATATTCATCATTAATCAAGAAAATGCCCCATAGACCTGTCTTGAGGCCAAGGTAATGGAGACGTTTTCTCATTGAAGAGATTTGAGTTTGTGTGAAGATGACAAGCAAAAAACCAAGCAGCACATCTGCACTGTATTTCACCCTTTTGGTTTTTTTAAAAGTATTTATTATTTGTATGTGCATGCATGTAGGTCAGAGGACAACTTGTGGGCAGCACTACAACCCGCAGATCATTTGTCTCTTTCCTATCCACCTCTCTGTAGTAGCTTCCCTTTAGCTATCTGGTAAACCTTTTGGAAAGTATTAACTTAGCAGACCACTAGCTTTCCATCAAATGAAAACCTAAGAATGTCATCAGATAACACCAGAGACCCTCAGCAAAGATACCCTCTGGCCACCCCACCACCTTTTGCTGTATCCTGCCTATCTGACGTCCTCACCACTGTTTTGGCAAATGCCTCAATTCTTGACAATCTTTTGTCCTGAGACTATAAAAAATCCACAGAGCACAGAGCACCTTGTACCTGCTTTTCTGGACCACACACACTCATATTCGGCTCGGAAAAAAGCAATCTTTAATTCACTCTGGAGCCCATGTTTGGTTTTATGTCAATGACATCTTGTACAAATTTTAAAATATGAAAAGATTGCACAACTGGGGAAACTCAAAAGGACGCACTCAGAAAAAAATTGAAAACAGGGTAAGAGTTCAAGCCGGATGTGGGCTGCAAGAAGCTGCTTGGTAAGAATGAAGGCTGCCCTGGGACCGAGCACGAGAAGACTTGGGGCTAAGAAAGGACTGCAGGAAAGAAACAGACATTGTTCGTATGACTTCTCTGATACTTGACAAAGGTTTGAAATACTTTTAAATTATTCTTCATGACCACACTTCCAACACCCTAAATTTGACACAGAGTAAATGGACTGCCCCCAGCTGGCTCATTAAGTAATCTCAGGTACATTTCTGTAGGAACTGAGCCAGCACTGTTTCTTATGAGGTTTATATGATTAAATTGTTTTTGAAGTTTACTTTTTCTTCTCTGGTTAAAACAGATTTATTCACTAGAAATAGGTAAAATGTAGCCATTTGGAAGAATTAAAACCTTATTACATCCTGTTGGTCACTGTCCTTTAGTTGCTCTTAAAATGTTTTGAAAACTTTCAAACCTGCAAAAAGTTGAATAATAAAATATAACCAGATAGGTTCTTTGCCCGGCTATCTCCCCTGTTGAGTGAGTGTGTGTGTGTGTGTGTGTGTGTGTGTGTCTGTGTGTTTCTCTCTCCCTACTTCTCTCTCTTATTATATAATAACTGTTATGTATAAAGTACTAATGAATTAAGTGATTTTAGGATAAACATCAAAGTTATAAGTCCATTTTTTCACATTCTGCTTCGTGACATTGAGTTAGGAAAAAAATACATGCCATGTCCCCTTTGCCAAGCATTCCCAATTTTGTTCACAATGTAAAGCTCAGAGGAGGCTGGAGACTGAGCATGACTGTGGCCTGCCCTGTCGTCTGATCCTTTGCTAACCATTAGCTCTCAGAATGGTCCTGCATTTGCCACTATTTCCAGTCCCACCCCAACTCTCACACTCCCAGAGCCACCCTCATGGTCCACTCCAGAGAAAACAGCACTGGCTTAACTGTGGCCTCTCCACCTCCTGTCTGGGCCCCACACACTGATGGATTTTTCCTCCAACGTCGTAGGTTCTAATGCAGATGACCATCATTTCCACTGGTTCCACAGCCAGAGATTCAAACAACCACAGATGAGAACATGTGGTTTGTTTGTTTGTTTGTTTGTTGTTGTTGTTTATATAACTTCTTATTGCTTCTTTGTGAATTTCACATCATGCACTCCAATCCCACTCATCTCTCCATTCCTTTGTGCCTGCACTCTGCCCTTGCAACCTCTCCCACAACAGGAAAAAAAATCTTGTTGTGGAAGCTGTAGTCTGTCACAGTGTGTCCCCCTGGTATACCCTTTTGTCCACGCTGCTTGTCGATGTCCACTGCCATGAGTCCTGGGTCTGATTTGAGGCCACTGGCTGCTGCTACACTATCAATACTGGATCTTCACTGGGACTCCTCTCAGATATCCTGTTGCTGCCTTGTGTCATGGAGATCCTGTAACTTTGGATCTGTACAACCAGCCCATTCACATGCTCCAGCAGTTCACTGATATAGTAGATGTTGGGGTGGGCCAACTCAAAGCCCTAGATCTGGACCTGGGTGGTAGCTGAGCTTGTCAGCCTGCCAGCCCTCCATACCCACACTACCAGGGCAAGCTCTTTAGCACTGTCCCAGCTGGCTCATCCAATGTCTTAGACAGTAAGGGGCAGAGCCAGCTCTCCTACTTTCTTCCCTGAAGGGCTATCTTATATGCTCCCCTGTAATCACTGCCAGCTTTCCTATGCTGCCCAGGTGAGGTACAGTGCCTGCTCTTCAGCTCTCATGACCCTAAAGCCAGCTCTCCTGCCTGCCACAAGCATCCAGGGGCAAAGTGGGAGGGGGAATTCTCCCTCACTCATGCCTGCACATGGCAGACAAGTTGTAAGGCCAGCTTTTCCATATTTATGCCCTCTGGACCTGCCTACCTATGCTCTTGCCACCAGGGTCAGCTAGCTCTACTGTGCTGCCCAGGTGAAGGGCAGGGTCAGCTCTCCTGTGCTGCCCAGGTGAAGGGTAGGGCCAGCTCTCCTGAGTGCAGCGATTAGGTCTTTATTTTCTATGCTGGCTAGTTTTATGTTAACTTGACACACAAACTCGAGTTATCTGAAAGGAAGAAACCTCAATTGAGAAGATCCTCCCAAGGGATTTTCTTAATTAGTTGTTGATGGGAGAGGGTCCAGAACATTCTGGTGGTTTCATTCCTGGGCTGGTGGTCCTGGGTTCTATAAGAAAGTAGGCTGAGCAAGCCAAGGGGAGCAAGCCAGTAAGCAGCACCCATCCATGGACTCTGCTTCAGCTCCTGCCTTCAGCTCTGTTTGGTTCCTGTCCTAATTTCTTTCGGTGATGGACTATAATGTGGAAGTGTAAGCCAAATAAATCCTCTTCTCAAATATTTGGTCATGGTGTTTGTTACAGCAATGCAAACCTTAACTAAGTAACTTACTCATTTTTTGTCTGGTTCAATAATTAAGAGAATTTGAACTTCCAATTATGATGGCAAGTTTCTCAATACTATTGTGTTTATTTCCCCTCACATATTTAACAGGTTTTATTCCATGTTTAGCGACTTGAAATTTTTATTACTATTCAGCTATGAAAATTATCACTTTGTCTTAACACCACCAGAAGGACATTAGCTGTCCATAGGTTAGTAACTTTCTGCCATGTTATTACCATCCTTTTATTTTGACCTTTGTATCTGTCAGATATGTTTAGGTGTGTCATTTGTAAATAGCATACATCTGTCAATATTTGCTTTTAACAGGCATATCTAGTTCTTTTACTTTACTGTAATGACAGATAAGTGCTTCTTGTTCCACTGTCTGTATATATCATTTCAGTTTGTTTTCACCTTTTGTATGCCTCATTTTAAGCACCAAATAACAAGATTTTACTGTACACACTCCTCCCTGGTCTTTTCTTTGACCCCAGTACCTATCCATATCTAGTACCCACACTTACTCCATGCTCTTCTATGAAGAGGCATCTTGAGGCTTTGGGCTTTGAGCTTGCTTCTGTGTTCAATGGTGGATTTTACAGGGGCTATGACAATTTGGAGCCATGGAGGAAACCGGTAATGGAGCCCTCTCTTTATTCAGCACACTTAACGTTTTCTTGGTTGCTGACAGCTGCTATTAGAAGAAGATAGGTTGAGGAGAAAAAGCCCTTAGCAAAGGCTCGGAGGGAAGAGTACCTTGCTAAAGGTACTCTGTAGTTATAAAAGCAAACATCAAGGAGCCATGTTAAGCAATGTGTTAAGAACAAACGTTTGAAAAGGATCCGTGTTTGCTCAGATCATTAAAACTTACCATATGTTGACACAATGAACTTACTTTGCCTTTGCACTTACAAGGTATGCTCTTTTATTTCACAAATGAACTTTATGGGGGCATAGCTCAGAGGTAGAGAGAGCATTTGACTACACAAGCGAACATTATTTTATTTTTTAATACAGATGTTTAGAAAGTTATTTAGCACCACAGGGTTGCAACTTTAGGTGTCACCAGGTTAGCTGTGGTAACAGAAGCCATGGAAGACAATGACATCTGAGAGAAACTGCCCACAGTAGAGAAGCTCTTAGCTTTAAGAACACAATTTAGAGCATGGACTAGGCAGCAAAACTAAGTTTTGCTTAGCAATTGTCATAGAGGTAAGGTAGTAATGAGGAAGACAGTGAGTAGAGACAGCTGTCCTGAGGAAACTGATTAGAAAGTCAAAAAGGTAGGAAGGAAGTGGAAAGGTCCTCATGTACTGAAGAACAGAATACATTCAGATGTGAAGTCCACACGTTTCAGCTCTGGCCCAAAGCAGTGCTCCTGTCTATGTGAACTTCATCAAAAGGAGCTGCAGGAAGAAAGAGCAGAACATGGTGTGTGGAGAAAAGCTGTTTGTGCTGGTGAGTTTTGCCAACTTGACACAAACTAGAGACATCCAAGAAGAAAGAATCTTGAGGAATTCCCTCATCAGATTGGCCTGCAAGTGTTCGTACAGGACTGGTTTGGTTTTATTGCTAACTAATAAGGAAGGGAGGTGGTACCACTTCTGGATGTATGGCCATGGGCTGTAGAAGAAATCAAGATGAGCAAACCTGGAAGCAGATTTCGTTCATGGTCTCAGCTTCAGTTCCTGCCCCCAGGTTCCTGCCTTGCCTTCCCTCAATCAAAAACTGTAACATGTAAGCCAAATAAATCCCTTCCTACCCTAGATGCTTTTGCTCATGGTGTTTATCACAGCAACAGAAAATAAAGTAGAACAGTGCTAGAGATTAACTACTTACACATCATTGAGTGTCCAGAGGTTGATGATGGATGACTAGGTTCAGATGTAACCAAGATTATTCATGGTTTATTCATGAATCAAGGGAAAAGAAAACAACTAAGCATCAGAATGTACATTCTATTTTCTTGAGTATTTTTAATAAGTTTACTTATACATAGAACTACTAAATCCTATAATGTATATGGTATGTATACAAAGAATACATACAAGTAATGTACAGTTATATTTTCCTAGCCTTTCCAGTATGATTTTGTAAACATAAAAAGAAAGAAAAGAAGAAAAATTCTACATGTGTATATATATATTAAAAGGACCAGATGAGAATAAACCAAAATGTTTTTTTTTAAGTTTCAAATGAGATTTTCTTTTTTTTTTTTTAATTTTCATATTTTATTTACATTTCAAATGTTTCCCCCTTTCCAGATCTCCCCTTTGGAGCTTCCTCATTTCCTCCGACCTCCCCCTGCCACTATGGGGATATTCTCCAACCCACCCCCCCACACCTCCCCACCCACTCTCGACTTCCCTCCTTGACATTTTCCTATACTGGGGGATCTAACACCCTCAGGCCCAAGGGCCTCTCCTCCCCCTGACTGGTAACAAGACCCTCCTCTGCAGTCTTTGTGGCCAGCACTATGGGTCCCTCCATGTGTATTCTTTAGTTGGTGGATCAGTCTCCAGAAGTATGGAGGGTCAGGCCAGTTGCCAGTGTTGCTACCTCCCTGGGGCTGCACACTCCCTCAGCTCCTTCAGTCCTTTCTCCAAGCCCTCCATCTGGGACCTCGCACTCAGTACTACTGTTCCTGTGAAGTGACTCTTGGGTATTTCAAACTTTTAGGCTGATAACCACTTAACAGTGAGTACATACCATGTTCATTCTTTTGTGACTGCATTACCTGGCTCAGAATGATGTTTTCAAGATCCATCCATTTGTCTACGAATTTCATGAAGTCATTGTTTTTAATAGCTGAGTAGTATTCTATTGTGTAAATGTACCACATTTTCTGTATCCATTCCTCTGTGGAAGGACATCTGGGTTGTTTCCAGCTTCTGGCTATTATAAATATGGCTGTTATGAACATAGTGGAACATGTGTTTTTATTACATGTTGGAGCATCTTCTGGGTATATGCCCAGGAGTGGAATAGCTGGGTCCTCAGGTAGTATTATGTCCAATTTTCTGAGGGTTCGCCAAACTGATTTCCAGAGAGGTTGTATCAATTTGTATTCCCACCAGCAATGGAGGAGTGTTCCTCTTTCTCCACATCTTCTCCAACATCTGCTGTCACCTGAGTTTTTGATCTTAGCCATTCTGACTGGTGTGAGGTGGAATCTCAGGGTTGTTTTAATTTGCATTTCCCTGATGACTAAGGATGTTGAACATTTCTTTAGGTGCTTCTCGGCCATTCTAGTTTCCTCAGTTGAGAATTCTCTGTTTAGCTCACTTCCCCATTTTTTGATAGGGTTATTTGTATCTCTGGAGTCTAGCTTCTTGAGTTCTTTGTATACATTGGATATTAGTCCTCTATCAGATGTAGGCTTGGTAAAGATCTTTTCCCAATCTGTAGATTGCTGTTTTGCCCTAATTACAGTGTCCTTTGCCTTACAGAAGCTTTGTAATTTTATGAGGTCCCATCTGTCAATTCTTGACCTTAGAGCACAAGCCATTGGTGTTCTGTTCAAGAACACTTCCCCTGTGCCCAAGTGTTCGAGACTCTTCCCCACTTTCTCTTCTATTAGATTCAGTGTATCTGGTTTTATGTGGAGGTCCTTGATCCACTTGGACTTGAGCTTTGTGCAGGGAGATAGGAATGGATCAATTCACAATCTTCTACATGTAGACCGCCAGTTGATCCAGCACCATTTGTTGAAGATGCTGTCTTTTTTCCACTGTATGGTTTTAGCTCCTTTGTCGAAGATCAAGTGACCATATGTGTGTGGATTCATTTCTGGGTCTTCGATTCTATTCCATTGATCTACCTGCCTGTCACTGTACCAATACCATGCAGTTTTTATCACTACTGCTTTGTAGTACAGCTTGAGGTCAGGGAGGCTGATTCCCCCAGAAGACCTTTTATTGTGGAGGATAGTTTTTGCTATCCTGGGTTTTTTGTTATTCCATATGAATTTGAGAATTGCTCTTTCTAGGTCTACAAAGAACTGAGTTGGGATTTTGATGGGGATTGCATTGAATCTTTATATTGCTTTCGGCAGGATGGCCATTTTAACTATGTTAATCCTGCCGATCCATGAGCATGGGAGATCTTTCCATCTTCTGAGGTCTTCTTCGATTTCTTTCTTCAGAGACTTGAAGTTCTTGTCATACAGATCTTTCACTTGTTTGGTTAGAGTCACACCAAGATATTTTATATTGTTTGTGACTATTGTGAAAGGTGTCATTTCCCTAATTTCTTTCTCAGCCTGTTTATCCTTCGAGTATAGGAAGGCTACTGATTTGCTTGAGTTAATTTTGTATCCAGCCACTTTGCTGAAGTTGTTTATCAGCTGTAGCAGATCTCTGGTGGAGTTTTTGCGGTCACTTAAGTATACCATCATATCTTCTGCAAATAGTGATATTTTGATTTCTTCCTTTCCAATTTGTATCCCATTGATTTCCTTTTGTGGCCTGATTGCTCTAGCTAGAACTTCAAGTACTATGTTGAATAGATAGGGAGAGAGAAGGCAGCCTTGTCTAGTCCCTGATTTTAGTGGGGTTGCTTTGAGGAGAATAAATCAAAATGTTAATAGTGAGATCATGGCAAAATTTTCCTTTTCTAAATATTGGATAAAGATCGCATAATGTATCTAGAATCATAAAAGGCACTGATTACAACTGACACATGAAAAGAAAATGGTTTAGCAAAATGAACTTTGCTCTTTCAGAGTATCTTAGTTTTCAAGGAAGTAATATTCTAAACTACAGAACATATTTCAATATTTTACTTCAGAGTGCTTTACGCCAACAGTCTTGTCAGTGAGTCATTTTCTTTCCAGCTCATTTTGACTACGAGACATCAATCAGTTCTAGTTATTTAGAACTTATAAATATTTATTCTCTAGACAAGTTCCTGATGTTGATAGCGTGGACTTCCTATGAACAAGTTGACACTGATGTACTGCCAGCTTCCTATTCTTAGGATTCTGTATTGCATTGAGATGACTTTAGGAAGAAGCAAGAAATCCGGGAAGGAAAGCCTGGTCACACACTTGCAATTTGCAATTTCTTAAAAAAATACATTTACATGGACATTTCTGATTTTTCCTTTGAATCTTGTTTCCTCCATAATGTTTTTTTAGCATATTACCTATACCACTAGTAGACATGGACATTTTAAAATATGTATGTGTATATGAGTGCTCATGCATGTGCGTATCTTTAATATATATCAAATGTATGTTAAATATTTATATTCACGTATCTTTAATATATGTTAAATCAGAAATTAAGATATCCTGGTCTTTGGTAGGGCATAATGTACTTTTCAAGGTTTCCAAGTGATTCTTGTGAAAAACTAATTTTCAGTAAAATACACTCAGTTAAATTGAATGCAATCATTGCAGCCCATGACCAGCATCTGGGCTGCTAATGGCCAACCATCTTGAGCTCCTGGTCCCTCCTGGTACCAACTAAATAATACCTGAAGTACCCATCCTTAGGATTTGTCTTTCTGTTTCACTTCTTTGAGACTCGTAAGCGATGAACCAGCTAAAACATAGGAACACGAAGCCTAAAGTTCTCTCCAAAGAGAATTACATGCAGGAGAGATCTGATTTCTTAGGAGAGCCAGAATGAAAGAGGCAAGTCCATGGAAATCAACAGTTGAGACAATGGACAGAGACTGTTTCACGTTTATTATGGCCTTGGACCCACAGTGGGCAAGGGCTTCTTCAGAAGACCTTCTCAAGGAAGTTCCTCAGGATCAGAAGGCAGCAACTGCGGAGCTGCTAACGATGTAACCAACTCAGGTCACCAAAATCTCACTTTTAAATTACTTTGCCAGCCAACATCATACTTTTTTTGTGATGGATTACATTCCCTAGAACTGTGAGCCAAGGTTAAGCTCTCTCTTCCTTGAGTTGCTTTGGTCAAGTATTCTGTGTCAATGAGACACAAAGCTAAATATAACAACTTAAGTACTAGTTTGGTTTTAATTGATGTTTAAGCACTCAATCACTCTTACTCTCACATGTGAAACAATAAGGTTGAGCAACATGCTTATCAGTATGCCTTTGCAAACATGGATTCTTTGACTCACGTTGTGCATGGGACCATGATGACTGAATCCCTGTCCTCGACATTTGTTGACAAAAGCAGGTGGTAGCAGTCTGTGATGTATGCTCATCTTTCTCCTTCCAAAACAACAGGAACTCCTTAAGAACTAAGAACAGTTCTTTCAGGAAGTAGAGATTCCATTAAAGTTTCCCAAGCAGACCATAAACTATATATTCATTAAAGTTTATGATATTGCCAAAGTTAGACCCTTTGGACAACAATTTTATAGAATAATATATTGTGAAGTTAAAAAGAAACCTTACTGCTGGCAGTAACTCGCAGGGCAGTGTCTAAAATATCAACAAGTAATTTTGAGTCTATGGATGTGTTACCATTTAAAATTATAAAACACTTCTTTACATTCAGAAAGCGCTTTACTGTCTGTTAGACTTTAACATTAATTTTCCCATTGTTTCATAATGTGTAAAATCAGTTCAAATAAGCAAATAGTTTGACTCACTGTTGGGTCATACTATACACAGGATGAACCTAGGCCTTTCTGCACATAGGTAGCAGACATGCAGCTTGGTCTTCATGTGGGTCCTGAACAACTGGAATGGGGGCTATCCCAAAAGCTGTTGCCTGTATGTAGGGTATATTCTATCTGGGCTGCCTTGTCTGGCCTCAGTGGAAGAGGAAGCACCTAGCCTCACAGACTTGAAGTGCCAGGGTGAGGGGATACCAAGGGAGTCCCTAATTGCTCAGAGGAGAAGGGGAGATGGGATTGGGGAAGGGTTGTGGGAGGGGGTGACCAGAAGGGGGCAGTGAGCAGGATGTAAAGTCAATAAGTAAAAATAGATTAAATTAAATAAAAAAAAGTTCTTGGCTCAGATGGAGTCCTAGCACTGAGAGACGAAGTACACACAGGCCTCTATCCCTAACCCAGAATCTATCTCTAATTGATAATGGCTCACTTTTAGGGGCAGGCTCCACGTCCAGCAGTAGATGACCAACAAGAAATGGCCTTTTGGGAGGTTCCTTGACTCTAAATGATTTTTCTGGGCATTAATTTTTGTTCTTTCGTTTCCCTTTCTTTCTTTCTTTCTTTCTTTCTTTCTTTCTTTCTTTCTTTCTTTTTTCTTTTGGTCTTTGATGATCTCCCTTAAGCTCTTGACTGGTAATAAGAAATTATCTTATCAGCCATAACCTTGCCTGTTTATGGGTGATTTTAGAGATTCATGTATCCAGGGTTAAAAATATTACACCCAAAACACTTACTCCTTGCATTCCAAGATGTTAAGTCTGGGTAACTGCCACTGGGGACAATGTCTTGAGTTTTTTGAATCTGTTCCCAGATTGCCTGTGGGTCTGATATCTATAGTTTGGATATTGTTTAAGTATGTGTCCTGGGGCATCATGAATTGAAAGCTTGCTCCTTCCTCACAGTGGTATTTTTCCATTGCTGTGAAATAATCATAAATAATATAATAATCCAGAAAATGAAACTTGATGAAGAAATGGTTTGTTTTGAATTATAGTTGCAAAGGATTACCATGGTATTTGTATTTTAAATAAAAATAGAACCCATAGGCTTAGATATTTCAATTATTGCTCTCTAGTTCGTGGACCTATTTGGGAGTAGGTAGGAGGTATGGCCTTATTGGAGGAGGTGTCTCACTGGGGGTAGGCTTTGAAGTTTCAAAATCCCACACTGTGCTCAAAATGTGTTCCCCACGTGTGTGTGAGTGTGTGAGTGTGTGTATTATTATTATCCAGCCAACCAGAAAATAATGGGTGAGTGTTCCTAGCAGCCACAGAATGATAGCCTTGGGGACTGAGCTAGTGTAGGAAGAGACGGCACACAGGCTTGGTCTTTGGTTGGTGGTTCAGATTCTGCAAGCCCCAAAGGCCCTGGTTGGTTGACTCTGTTGGTTTTTCTATGGAGTTCCTATTCCCTTAGGGCCTGCAATCCTTCCTGTTATTCTACCATAAGAGTCCCCAAGCTCCATCCACGGTTTGCTTGTGGGTGACTGTATCTGTCTGAGTCAGCTGCTGGGTGGAGTCTCTCAGAGGACAACTTGCTCCTGTCTGCAAGCATAACAGAGTATCATTAATAGTGTTAGGGATTGGTGCTTGCCCATGGGATGGGTCTCAAGTTGGGCCAGTTATTGGTTGGCCATTCCCTCAGCCTCTGCTCCATCACCCGTGCCTGCATTTCTTGTAGACAGGGCAAATTTTGGGTTGAAAACTTTGTGGATGAGTTGGTGTCTCTATCACTCCATTGGGGTTCCTGCCTGGCTACAGAAGGCAGCCTCTTCAGGTTCCATATCCTCAATGTAGTGAGTTACGCTAAGGTCACTCCCATTGATTCTTGGGTCATCCCTTATTTCAAACCTCTGTCTCATCCTGCAGGTGCCCCCCACCTCCTTACCCCAGTTAGTTGCAGATAACACATGCTGGCAAGGATGTGGAGTAAGGAGAACACTCCTTCATAGCTTGTGGGAGTGCAAACTTGTACAACCACTCTGGAAATCAATTTGACAGTTTCTCAGAAAACTAGGAATAGTTCTACCTCAAGACCTAGCTATATCACTCCTGGGCATATACTCAAAAAACTGCTCTGATATCCCACAAAAACACTTCCTCAATTATGTTCATAGCAGCTTTCTTCAGAATAGTCAGAAACTGGAAACAAGCTAGAGGTCCCTCAATTGAAGAATGAATTAAGAAAATGTGGTACATCTACACGATGGAATACTATTCAGCTATTAAATCCAAAGACATCATGAGTTCTGCAGGCAAATGGATGGAATCTTGGAATATCATTCTAAGAGAGGTAACCCAGTTCCAAAAGGGCATGCATAGTATGTACTCACTTATAAATAGATATTAGCCATAAAATACAGGTACAGTGTCACACTCCATAGACCCACAGAAGCTAAACAAGAAGAAAGGCACAAGCTAAGAACTTGAATTTTACTTAAAAGGGGGAATAAAATAGTCATAGGAGGCAGATGGAGCGAGGGAACAAGGAAGGGTTTGGGGAGGGGAATGAGGGTTTCAGGATCAGATGTGGGGTAGGGTAGGAGAGGTAGCCAGATGGCCTTGAAAACAAATGGAAATTGGCAGCTAATGGGGGTGAGGAGGTGGGGGGCATCTCCAGAGCAAGATAGAAACCTGGGTTGAGGGAGGCACCCAAGAATCAATGGGGGTGACCTTAGCTGTGAGCCAAGGATTTTTAAAAGATCTAATCAGGGAATAGTTACATCCATTTGTAAGTTAGAATATGAAAAACAGACTTTCAGGTGCCGTCCAAGCTTAGCCCGAGGGTAAGTGTTTAACTGGATGAGTTGGTGTGAGTTTAATTATTCAACTTCCCCTGAGCACAGAAGATGAGTCATTTTTACGTAGAGAAAATTTGAATGGAATTGAAATACTGCATGATTATAGACTAATATGTATATTTCTTTTCCCTATAGATGGCTAGACAAAAGATCCTACTTAAGAGTAAGGGCACTGAGGGAAAAATTAATTTGTGTCTCAAAACAGAGTGTGAGGTCCCAGATGGAGGACTTGGAGAAGGGACTGAAGGAGCTGAGGGAGTTTGCAGCCCCAGCGAGGGAGCAACAATGTCCACTGGCCTGACCCCTCAATGCTCCCAGAGACTGGATCACCAACCAATGAATACACATGGAGGGACTCTGGTGCTGGCCACATATGTGGCAGAGGAGGGTCTTGTTAGCCATAGGGGGAGGAGAGGCCCTTGGGCCTGAGGGTGTTAGATCCCCCAGTAGGGGGATCCTTCCTTCCTTCCCCAAGGAGGGAAGAAGAGAGTGGGTGGGTGGGTGGGTGGGGGAATATCCCCATAGAGGCTGGGGGAGGGGATAGGGAATAGGGAAGTTCCAAAGGGGAGATCTGGAAAGGGGGAAACATTTGAAATGTAAATAAAGTATCAAAAAACAAAAACAAAAACAAAAAACTTTGGAACAACAACCAAAACACATGGTGGTAAGATTCTGAAAAAGCTAAAAAGCAATTCTCTAAAAAAACAAAAGTAAAATGTTTTAAAGGCATTCATGCTAAAGTTATCAGTGACTATATAGGAAATATTACTGAGATGATTTAGAATAAAATCTCTCAGTTTTGTATTTGAGAATTCCCTGAAACCATGTTGAAAAGGTCTCTTCTCAATGGTAGTTACTAGCAAGACTATAATGTATGAATGAACAATTAAACAGTTAAGTGGTATAGAAATAGAAAAATACCAGTAGTTGGCTTAAACAAACAACATTTGCACTCTTCTTTCTTGCTACTTCTCTGCTCGGATCTTTAGACACAGATGCTCACGTATTTCTCCACATAAAAATCAGACATAGTGTGACCTGTTAATCCCAGCACTGGGGATAGAGAGACAGGCAGATCCCTGACTTAGTCAACTTGTTAAGTTCCAGGTCAGTGAGGGGTGATGCACACCCCCCAGCCTCCCTATTTTCCAACCCCTCACCCACCATCCCGTACCTCTCCACTCTCCCACTCCCCCACCCAAGGAAAAGATGGATGATACTTAAGGTAACTCAAAGTTGTCCTCTGGTCTCTAATGCATATGAACATACCCATGAGCACATCCTTCCCCCGACACACACATACACACACACACACACACACACACACACACACACACACTGGGTACTCCTCATCACACACAAATATAATGAAAAGAAAAAATCCATTATATTGGGGACAAGGAGGTGTAAAAGAAGCGGGAGAGGAGCGTTAGGAGAAACAAATTGTGTAGAAAAATGCCATAATGAATTTATTTACATTGTGTGTTAATTTATGAAGATAAAAACAGGAAATGTGCTTACATAATAACAGTAATACAAGTAGGGCAATTTTCATATAAAGAGCTATAATAAAGCGTATAATATATATATATGTATATATATATATATAATCTCATATATATGGAAAAGTAAAACATCTAGCTCTTAAAGACAAGGGTCATACCAAAAGTTAAAACCCCAACAATATCATATCTACATGGTTGGTAACCATAGCTCAAATCTCATAAGCATCAAGAACATTCTCTCTCTCTCTCTCTCTCTCTCTCTCTCTCTCTCTCTCTCTCTCTCATTCTCTCTCTCTCCACTTTGACCAAGTGCCTATTTTTGGCTTACATTATCAGGAAACAGTTTGGACCTGAGTAAAAAGGGCTCCAACTTGACTGTGTAAGCAAAGTCAGTGAACACATCCTCTGCAGTTCCTAGGCAACCTACGGAGCCTTCCAAGTGTTAGAGGTAAACCTTCCAAGGTCTCCCCAGTGCAGAGAAGAGATGGAGTAGAGAGACTTTTGAGGGTTTGCTGGATATGATGGAGGTGCAGCTCAGTGCACTACTATGACCCTGCGGTCCTGCTGTGTGGTGCTTTAAAAGAACGGCCTGCAGTGTCAGTGCCCAAAAGATCCATCGGGTAAACCAAGAACTTCTGCAAACCTTGTCAGAAGTGCTTTGAGCTATACTTAGGGTCTCTGCAGGATGAGTTGGCCATTAGGAAGTAAGATATCTACGAGATAGGCTAGGAAGAATTGGAAACATAAAGCAATTGACCCTTGGTTAGAGTCACTAGACTGATACCACAGGAAGTACCAAAAGTGGCACTTCCTATTTTATTATTATTGTTCAGCCACGCAGAAAATAATGGGTGAGTGTTCCTAGCAGCCACAGAATGATAGCCTTGGGGACTGAGCTAGTGTAGGAAGAGACGGCACACAGGCTTGGTCTTTTGCTTGCACTAGACCAAAGTCTCCCCTATAAAATAGATTAGGAGGGGAAGAAAAGAAGTAAAACTGAGCTCATTCCTTAACCACTTTAAACCACTGACTGCCTGCAGGTGGTAGTGAAAGTGTCTGTACTCTTGCTAGAAAACATGGAGAAGAGGAATGCTCAGGATAGAATGAGTTTCCAAGATGGCGGTGGAGTTTTCTCTAAAGAAAGCGTGGGTTTGAGAGAGATGCTATTCTTTGCCTTGAGAGCCTTGCTCTACCACCTATTACTAAGCTCTCTCCATCCTCAATTCCATACAGTTGTCAATGTTTTCTTGGCTTGAACTTCTGGCATGGCCTTACTGGGGAACCATTAGCTGTAGGATCAGAGCTGGGAACATTTCTGTCAGTCATGCTGAGCCTCAGGTCCTTCCAACTCAGCAATTCTCACTTACACTGTGAGTCCTGAGGGTGGCTGCAGGATCAAAGAGGGCTTCCTGTTAGCTGGAAGAGGTGGTTGCCTAAAGCTATAGAACTTCTGCTTACCAGATCAACCCAGACAAGCTCTTTAGCTCACAGTGCACTGATGACAGGACAGAGGAAAGGGGTTAAAAACCTGAAAGGCTTCAGTGGAGTGGAGAGCACTGTACTCTGAGTCCCTTTGCTTTGTGTTCCCTGTGTGTGCCGGAATGAGTACAGGTTCTCTTCAGGACTAGTTAAGAAGACAAAATCACTAGAAAATAGCAGAGGAAAGGGGCATGAGCTACCCAGACGGTTATCCTGGAGGCTTTGAGGCAAAGGTGATAGAAGCCTGAAGGATTAGCACTTGGTGATGATCATGTGAATCCCATGTCACCTGTGCTATGAGGCTTCTAATACACATGTGCTCAAGGAAGCACAATCAGGGAATTGTAGCTTATAGTATCTACTCTTTTTGAGCAGCATTTATCTTGAGACCTGACCTCACCCTGAAGATAAACAGTAGTTGAAACAATCCTTTCCATTGGACATCTCTCTTGGGAATGAAATGAAATATGAACTGCCAGTATACAGTAACTTATATGAATTTACTAAATTCTTAATGCAAACACATATCTCCAACCAACTATAAATAATAGACTTTAATATTGGTGTTAGACTCATGTTCTAATTTGAAAGAGTTAACAGATAAACAACAATAACAGAACAACCGCAGGCAAACACTTGGCCCAGATATGCCTCTTATTCCCTGCTCTTGTTTGAAGTTCATGCCAATCATAGATTATCTTTTTTGCTCCATTCTGGTCTGGTCTGATCTGGAACAGCAGCACTCTGAGACATTCACTCTGCCTGTGAAGAGTTGGCAGTTTATGTGTTTATAACGAGTCAGATCTCCCATTTTAGTAGCTGTATTCCTTGAATACAGCTTGTTCCCAGAGGCTACTCTAATTCTTGAGTGGTTGCTGCACAGACTCACACAATGGTTTCATTCTCCTCCCATGCTTGCCGTTTGATTTCTCACTACAGCTTATTCATGGCTGCTCACAGTTTGGGAATGGAATAAATGATCAGTGAGCTATGTCAGCAGTGCTTATGCAAATAATACTTCAAGTTGAGAGCTGTTTGCAAAGACAGCTCTGTTAAATGATACTTTATTCTGTATCAATGTCAAATGGCAGCTTCACAGTGTTTTATGTACAACTGTTTTAACCTTTACATGGATGGCTCACCATGGATATTTCAGCTTGAGAGATACTGTGCAACTTGAGCTAAACAAGGGAAGGAAAGTGTGGCCCTGGGAGCTGGGGAAAGCTATCCTCAGGCAGAAAGAGGGTAAGTACAAAGAGCACAGCATAGAGCCATTGCCGTCACCCTTGCTGTTTTCAGGACACTGTTTCAACCACAGAGCTTACACAACTCAGTAAACATGAGCAGCAGGCCCCCCCCAATGGGCTGTGGCTAGACTATATCATGTCCCCACTACTGTTTGTAACGTAGATTGCCTTTAGTTAGGCTTAGTGCCATATCAAGCTATTTTTCACTTCAATTTTCTCAAATTTTGGAACTGGTGTTTAACCAATCTCTTAGAATACACCGATACAGAGATTTTTACACAATTGCTTTTACATGCATATGTTTTGTAACTATGTTCCTCTTTTTTTTTATAGCTAGAAAAATTAGATGCAGTGTGACTACATAGAGAAACAGAAGGGAAAAAGCCACCACCTCCTATCATTTGTGAGACAGCAGCTCAGAGACCATTTCTATTGAATTTTCACAGATTAATGTGCTGTCTGGCCCCAGGAGAAGCAGCATTGGGGACCATCTAGACTATAACTGTCCTTAACTACAGAAAATCTGCTGAGAGAGAAATAAAAAGACAGCATTAGAACAATTCCATGAAGGATTGAAAAGTATTCAGGTTTACTACCTCGTACTTACAATATAAAATTTATAATGATGTACTCCCTAAAGGAAAAAAAAAAGTGGTGTTCCATATATATTAATACATATCTTTAGAGTAATGAAATCTTATTATTATGCTGAGGACTGATGTTCCCTGTTAGTTTCACACTGCCAGGACCTTTGGCACAGTTCCTCAGAATTTTGTTTTGGTACAGGCTCAATAATGTTTGTCATGTGCTTATGAACTTGTGGGACAGATTCAAGTTAGGATGATATCATTGCAAAAAAAAAAAAGGGGGGTGGGGATGAGTTAATATGAATTTCATGTAACTTATGCAATGCTTTTCCAACAGCTACCAAGGACTCAGGTTGACTGCAATAACAGTCTTCATTGTAAGGAAAATTCACCTGCTTTATATAGTTAGACTTTATGAAAGTAGAAGATCATTGATGCTAGTTTCAGGATAATCCCTTCTGGATCTGAGACTTGTTTCAGAGGACGGTGGTTTCATCATCACACATGCATGCCTATATACACACACATGCACACACACAGGGGGAGGGAGGGGAGGGGGGAAGAGGAGGCTTACTAGCTTTAAGTTCAAGGCTAAAGAATAAGGCAGAGGCAGGCGGATTTCTGCGTTCGAGGCCAGCCTGGTCTACAGAGTGAGTTCCAGGACAGCCAGGGCTACACAGAGAAACCCTGTCTCGAAAAACCAAAAAAACAAAAAAACAAAAAAAAAAAGAAAGAAAGGAAGAAAAAGAACAAATAATAGTATGTTTAAAAAAAAGAGTAGTATGATAATTCTGTCAGTTTCCTAGCAATAACCATTACGTCAATGTTTTTCATAAAGAAATAATTTAGAAGCTTATTTTGTCTGTAGTAAAAGAGACATATCTTTGTTGCAAATGACAGTTCACTAATTTATTGAAAGAGAAACTTTTTGGGGGGAATACTGTGAGTAGAAAAAGCTTTAAAACATTCTTGTTTCGACCTGTATTTAGTTCAGCTCTCAGAAATCCACCAGAGAAGTTTCTTTGCATGGAAAATGCAGAAACAACAATCAAAGTGCAGAAAATAAGTGTCTATTGAGTGCTAATTCATTCCTGAGCCATCTATACCACCCCACACAACCAAAGTTCAAACACAGAGGAAGAGGAGGCAGAGGATTGCAAGAGTCAATGGTCTTAAGGACTGGAGCCGAACGAAGCCTCCTGGACACAAGATCTCTGTGCTCATGAACTCACAGGAGCTATGGTTGTTCATGCAAGACCTACATAGGATCAGGGTAGTCGACATTCCAGCTCAATGAGACAATATGCATTTTCCAAAAGGCATCTTTTGTTGTTGTTGTTAAGATTTATTTATTTGTGCACGAGTGCTCTATTTGCATGCATGCCTGCATGACAGAAGAGGGCATTGGATCCCATTATAGACATTTGTGAGCCACCAAACAGTTGCTGGAAATTGAACTCAGGACATCTGCCAGAGCAGCCAGTGTTCTTAACCCCTGAGCCATCTCTCCAGCTCACCAGAAGGCATCTTATCAAAGATGGTACATTTCTTCCCACTTAGGTCCCAATGATTCATTCCCAGAGACCTCTCAGTCAAGCATGTGGCGGTGTTAGGTTATGCTACCTAGGGTTACAGTGGTCAGTACCTTAATTTTCCTACTGCCCCCTCTCTTAGACTTAGATGATACTCCTCATAAATACACACTGTGCAACTTTGTTACTGAGAAAAATTCTTTAACTTTTAACATGGCTACAAATTACAGTTTTTGGACAATGTTAGAAAGAAGGAAACTGTTTCTTAGCAACCTCTAGATGTAACTTGGCTTATGACCCAAATCCCATATACACTCATTGTGGAAAAAAACAAACCAAAACAAAACAAATCCATTGCAGCTTTCCCTTGGAGAAGCCCATACTTGCTCTGTCCGGTGTGCTATATCTTTCTCTCTCCACAGCAGCTTCTTCCTCCCCCTCCCCCTCCCCTCCCCCTTCCCCTCCCCCTTTTCTTCTTCTTCTTCTTCTTCTTCTTCTTCTTCTTCTTCTTCTTCTTCTTCTTCTTCTTCTTCTTCTTCTTCTTCTTCTTCTTCTTCTTCTTCTTCTCTAATAAGCCCCCTGCTTAAGATCTATATTAAAACCTGCTTTTAATAAAATCTCCAACTCGGTTTCTTATTGGATCACTGTGAAACTATTTTCTGTAGGGCAGCCACAAATCCTGCCTTTGCTTGAATGAAGGTCTCTTGAGGAAAAGGGAATTAACTCTTCAGGCTCCTGGAAGAATGGAGTGGAGATGTGACTATGTTCTTATTGCTTGAGATACCAGGTATAGTTTCTGGACTGAAGGAACAAAGCCTCACTCTCTGAATTCTAGGAGACAGCTGTTCAAAAAAAAAAAAAAAAATTAACTTCCCCAATCTGTAACCTTTGAAAAGTGTCCACACTCAGGCTTCAGTCTGTCTTTACAGGGAGGGTGTAGATGATCCCAGAAGCCTCTGCTATAGGAGTGGGGAATCAAGGAAGGTATTCTTGACTGAGCAGTAGACCTTTACTAGGAAGGATAATTTGAATGTATTTTGCAGGAAGTCTGAGTTCACATCCCCTCTCTCTCACCAACTCTGTGACATTATTGGATTCGTTACTTTAGCACTGCTGTGATTAAAATACCCAAAGGGAATCACTTAAGCGAGGACAGGTTTATTTAGGCTCACAGTTACAGAGAGACTTTAATCTATTGTGGCGGGGGAAGGCATAACAGTACAGCCCCCACTGTCAGGGGTAGTGTGAACCCACGCAGCAGGAGAGCAGGGCCTGGACTAATTACCTTCAAAAGACTGCTTCTAGTGACCTATGTGGGCAGCCAGCTCCCGTCTCCTGAAGATTCCCCAGCTTCCCAAACCAGCACCACCAACTGGGAATAAGTGTTTAAAACATTTGTGGGAGATAGTTTAGATTGAACCCCCAAAGCATAAACTCTACAATAGTGTTTTGTGAGAAGTTAAGTTTTTTATCTTGGGGATCGAGAGTCAGTTATTTATTTATTTATTTATTTATGTATTGTAGTTTAGGTTTCAGTATCTTACATTAAGTGATATGGATCAGATTTACCTCTCAGCTTCTCCCCATCTCCATCATTGTTTCCTGCTGAAAGAATGTTTTCTGTGGGCAAGAAGGGGTGCCCAAGAGAGAAGCCTCTGGAGGCAAAAGGAGGCTCTGAGATAAAGAAATGCAATAAAAAAGGGCTGCAGTGCCCATCCTCATAGCTGTGTGAAAACTAGGCCTTCTTTTTCCCTGTTCTGCAGCGCTCCCCTCATGGGTTCTACTCATCCCCTGGGCAGTACTCAGCATTCACAGCTGACAAGGCAGAGGCCAGCGGACTCTAAAGTTTGTAGTGGTGGCTGAGGAAACTGCAGGCTCGGAAGGGGTCATCCCACAGCAGTGGCTGTCTCTGGGTCTTCTGCAAGTGGCTGCTTTTGAGGTGGTCCAGAACTCCGGGAAGATCTGGAAGTTGACAGCAATGTATCAAATCACTACATACTTCATGCTTTTCTGTTACACATAGACACCATGAACGATGATGGGTCTCTGCTGAACATTACTTAGCTGGTTTGTCCAGCTGCTGCCATTTTTATTTTGAATACGCAGTTCTCAGTCCCGACGCAGTACATTGCACAAGCATAGGAGATGGCTGGGGACATGAAGTAACTCTAGGCATTAGTGTGGGGAGAGTGTCGTGCATGGTTAAGAAAATAGGGTTTTTGAGTCATATTAACATTTTAATGTCTTAATTAAGGTTCTCCCAAAATACTGATGGCACAAATGGTATAAATCCTTAATTTTGACACTGAAAGGATCAAAAGATCAACGATCACAGTGTACTGGCGGAACTGTGGCAAATCCTTTACAAAGAGAGGGCTTGCACTCTCGGTGGTGCTTAGGCACCGGAACCAAATTCCCAAGAAACCAAGAGGTGGTGCGCTGCTCTCGGGCACCGCCCTCATACCCGCCCCATCCCGTTGGAGCCAGAGCGCCAATGCTCGCGAGAGTCCTGCCGGCTTCCACGTTTGCCACGTTCCAGAGGATCAAGGCAGACTAGAAAGCCACAAGCCGCTCGGGCTTTGCAGCTACTGCGCAGCAAAAGACATGCTCCTGCCTGCGGAGGACAGGGGCGCGTAGTCTGCCCCGCCCACTTCCAGCGGTCCTCAGGATTGGCTTGTGTTGGCGTCCTTCAGATTTGGTGGGTGGGCCGAGGCTGGCGTGGGCGGGGCCGAAGCCGGGGAAGCTGAGAGCTCTTGGCAATCTAAGGAATCGCAGTCTGCGCGCACGCGAGTCTAGCCGCACCGCTGCACGCTGGTGCAAATCCTCCGAGGCGCGGCGTGCGCGGTGGACGCTGAGGCGCTGCTGCAGGAGTCGCGGAGCCCCGGTGTCCCTAGCGCACTCAGCAAGGCCCCGGTTCTCTGCAGTCACCGGAGCAGCTCGCGATGGCCCCGCGCAAGAACGCCAAGGGCGGCGGCGGCAACAGCAGCAGCAGCGGCAGCGGCTCGGGCAGCGGTAGCCCGAGCACGGGTAGCAGCGGTAGCAGCAGTAGCCCCGGGGCGCGGAGAGGTCAGAGTCCTCGCAGGCCAGGCCCTGGCTGCGGGCGGGAGCCGGGTGGGCGCTGCAGGTCTGGTCTGGTCATCCGTCCGCCACTCCTCTGCAACCTTAGCCTGGCTCCTGTGTGCGCGGGGCGAGGCCGCGCTCACCAGGCGGGGAGGCGGAGGAACAGAATTGGCTCGAGGGGGACCCTAGCACCGGCCTGCTCTAGCTTTGCGCGGCCCTTCCTTGGCTTTCCTGGTGGAAGCTGTGCTTAGAGGGCCCTTTATCTTCTTGCAGATTTCGGGGCGCTTGACCCTGAGCCAAAGTCAGGGAAAGTAAGTTTCAGCCTGGCCAGCAGCGTTGAGGAGTGTATTCAGGGGCTGGGATGAGACTGGATGCATCATTCTTGCAAATTATTTTAAAGAGTTTGGTTTAGTTTTCTTAATATGTGTTGCGTTTACCTTTTAAAATACGAAGGGATGTCATAAAGTACTATAGGAATTTTTTCTGTGCCTCTTTTTTTCTTTTCTCAAACAACCCCCCCAAAACCCCGCAAAACAAAACCCCTACTGGTTATTCACCTTTCTTCTCCATGTGCTTAGCCAGCAGAGTGAAGAACAGATGTTTTAAATCTGTTTCGTGTCATATTTCACCGGTTCTCGGTTTCTTTTATATTTCCTTTGACTCATATTTAGAATATTGGAACTGGAAAACACATGTGTATTGAATGTGAGCTCTCAATATCACTGGAAATGATTTAGATTCTGTGCTGCGGTCTATGGGCAGTCCATTATTATGTGTCATATATAGATTGGATTATTATTAGTATATGTCAGGAAAATAGAGGAGCCAACTATGGTTTTTCTTCATAGCACTTACTGACTTCATGTCTATTGTCTTTTTTCAGTCTCTTCTATTTATTCCCTTTTCTCAACTAGAATCGTTCTTTTTCTTAATAGGTGTGCAATAAATATTTGATTAGAAAAATGAATGAATAAATATGCAGGGGGAAAGTAATGCGATTAGATCCATTGTACACATTAACGTTCTGAGAACTGTTTGTATTCTTAATGGAAAGAACTCTGTGTACACAGTTTGAGGTCCAAGGCCACTGTAGTAATTAATTCACCTTCAATACAGGTAAAAATGAGATTTTTGGCTCTCTGGCTCCTAGGTCAGCTAATCTGACTTAGGCAGCACCATTGCCTTGTGGCTGGAGCTATAGATTTGAACTGTGTGAATGAAAAAAGCCTACTGAATGTTGAGGTACCAAAGAAGATTTTGATGTTTTCTGTAGCTATTGCCTAGTGAAATTTGCTGCTGTCTTTGCTGCTGTCCTGGGAGCTTAGTGTGTGCTGGGGAAGTGCTTTAGCCGCTGAGCTACATCTTGGTCCATCATCACTATCCTTTATATCCTTGAGTAGAGAACTGGTTGCATCCAGGCAAGTCACTTATGAGTCCTGTTAGTACAGAGAATGTGCACCATTTCCCGATAAAGAAACCAGTGTAACAGTCGCTGATAGGGTTAGAAAACATTAGGATGTATATATAGTATCTTTATTGTATCATTAGGATGTATAGTACCTTATTCTTTCATTAAGATGTATATATAGTACCTTATCCTATCATTTGCTCACATTTTAGAGTGACATAACAATAATGAAGCACAATTTCATTCATAATGAATGAAACACCTGTGTTCTAACCCCCACCCCCCCAACCCAAGCCTAAATTACATAGAGTGTATAATTCTTCCTAGGCCATTATTTTAAATAACTAAATAACTACTGAGTTCTGCTTGGGTGAAGGAGAAGGTACCACAGGTGGAAACTAAGACTCTTCTTCCTATTGTGATAAACAGTTACATTATAATGAGAAAGCGTGGCTCTGTTTATTGCTTTCATATAGCTGGGTACGCCTGAAAGATAAACAGGGTACTGAAAGCCAAGTTAACTTTATGTAGTCAGTCAGGTAGGGACGTTGACATGCACACCAACCCTGACTGCTGGAGAGTGCATGGATGCACATAACACTGCTGTGACATTTAGTGTCTTCTAGTGACATAAGGTGAGAAAATTAGTGCTTAAAGGTTACCTTGCTCAGCCTGTGGAAACCCAGGTAGGAAGGAAGAGCACAAACTGAAATCCAGGTTTTCTGTTGTTCATCATTGCGCCACACTGATCGAATTGTGGGTTCTTAAATAGGCAGTTCCTTATAGGGTTTGGGAGTTGAAGCAGTTTGTCAAGTTTTCTCCTGGCATGTCCCACAGCAGAGTTACAGTCATTGTAGAAATTTGTGCTTTTGCCTTTAACTAATCAGCCTTTGACTAAAATATGTTGGAAGTAGCACATTTGAAAGTCATAGTTTGAAAAGTGTGCACACTAAGTTTTCTACATTGAGAATCTGATGTCAGTGATGACAGTGGTCTCGTGGCTCCTTAGTACTTAGATTTTTGTATGAAAGTATGCTGGGGGATGGGAGATAAGATTCAGTCCTATAAAGCACACCTATAGAGACAATATTTTAAAGCAGATTTATGCTTTCCATTTTCTTCAGCTCAGCTGAGAAATGATAAAGCAGAATTTCATTTTACACTTTTCAATTTTATTCCTTAGAATACAGAAGAAAGGAGTTGGACATTTTACGTTTAATATGCATATAAAATGTGATTTACATGGCTGGGGTTTAGAACACAGATGTTTCATTCATAGAGTGTGCTTCATTATTACGTGGCTAGTGGTCTAGGAAAAGTACTTTTCACATTTATTGATTGGGAAAGCTTTAGGGGAAGAGGGGACATGGTTGTCTTTGGGTTCCTGATACAGTACAGAGGGGCTGGTGCAGTGTATCATCATTGTGGCCACTGTTTATCACACCATCCTCTGCCTCTTTTGGCCGTGGCTTGTTTTTATCTTGCCACTTACCAGTAGGTGGCGCTGTAGAACACGTTTCCCCTCCCAGTTTGAAGCTTCAAGTTATGTAATGGCAATTAGGTCTTAAAATTATTTTAATCAGTCTGTACTTACCCAAGAACTCCTATCTACTGGTGTTCAATTCTGTCAAGATATCTAACAGTTTAGAAATGTAATAATAAGTGTTTGTGTGGAACAATCTTAAGACTTACCGAGAATGAAATATATCCATATGTACGTGTGTGTGTGTGTGTGTGTGTGTGTGTGTGTAAATTCACACAATCATTTGATGCATTTTGGTCATTGGGAAACACACCTCCGAATTTATTCTTCCCTCCACTCCATATACTTTCTGTGTCTCTTAGGTTACTAATGTACACAGTATGCTGCTGAGTGTGTCCTGGCTTTCTTAAAAGAAGGGGGCCCAGTCACAGTTCTTTTTTACTTAACCAAGGGGATCAGTTAGAGCCCATGGCTTAATATTCTTCCAACAATTTAAGGATGAAAAAATAGGAAGTCCATAATTTGCTCACTACAAGAACTGTATGTTTTTATTATGCTGGTCGCTTCTAGCTTGGCCAAATCATATGAAAACAAGTTCTATAAAATACCCAGGGAATTCTTTACAACCATACCATGGTCTGGAAGCTACAGATTCACATTGTAGTCTTGTACCAATATCATCTGTCTCACAGAGATTATTAGAAAATGCGTAGGTAAGATTTACATTTTCTGCTAGTTAATGATAGTACCATGGTTAAATGCTATGTGGGCTAACTTCATTTCTGGTTAGCACAGGTATTTTGTTCATGTGCACTGATCCCAAAAGAGAACAACAAAAACCATTTTCTTATGAAAGGCAGTGCAGTTTAGAAAAAAAAAAAATCTGATAACCCAGACCTCTATTTATTTAAGAAACATATGGCAAGTCTCTCTGACATCTCTAATCTTAACCCTTTTACTCTCTGTGTCACTTCCTGGTTCTGATAGCCTAAGACAATTTAATATGCCTTGATGAATGGTACACACGTGTCCATGCTGATGGTAAGAGAGAGTGCAAAACCTGAGAGGATTCAAAGTATACACTACTGTTATTCTGTAGCATGTATGTTTCAAATACAAGATGCTTTTTGCAGTTGATTATATTGTAACTTTCTGAAGCACTTGATACATTTTTGTAAGTATTGCATTTGTACAGCTGCCTTGCAGTTGCTATTTGCCAGCTGATCTCTTAGAGTTTTGTAACATTCTGTCTCTTAGTAGAGCTCAGATACAATTTGCTCTTTTGATGCTCTTCCAGCTGCTGATTTAAGGTCATGAGAAGAACTTGGCCTGGATCTTCAATATGCTACCTCTGCATCCCTAGGAAGTACAAAGTCCAAAAGACTGTTAGATAAATCCCATTTAGTAAAAACTGTATGCATAGCTAGGTAAGGCCAAGATATTCTGGTGAAGTTTAGCATAATAGGGTGTCTAGAGTTGATAGTAATATATAGTGCATTTCAAGATAAGAAATTATTTTCAAGAATTTCATTATAAAAATCATGTTTGAAGATAGAATGTTTTACCTGATTTACATATTATACATGTTGAAATTAGTATGTATAATTTTCCTCTGTCAGTTAAAAAATGATTTAAAGCCATTTACAGTTTACCAGGATAACTTGAGGAAAGCTTCAGCTGTCTGTTCCTAAACCTCGTGGTGCCTGGCTGGCTCCATCGGCTGCCCCAGTGTCTAGCTGTTCAATGCCACACTCATGGGTAGAATATGCCATTCGGCATGAACACATACTTGTTCCATCCTGCACAAGGCTAGAGATGAGATGTTCACTCCCTGTGTCCCACTACAATGGTGTATTCTGGAGTCCAGTGCATGAGCTCTGTTGGTACTGCTAGGAGCCTGGGTGGTGGTTTATCAGCCTTTATAATTAATTTTACCTTTTTTATGTTCCTCTGGTGTTAGGGTGTTCATGCATTTGTTTGCAGTTGGCATTTGTATTTCAGGGATGGGATACGTTTCCTTTCAGCTGCTGTCTTTTCACAACAAGCCATGGAATGAAACTGATTCTGATCACATTCACAATACCTGAAGACAAGCAATTTAGAACTTACTCGACTGAGAGAGTTTTAAGCTCCCTCAGTCCACAAGCTTTTAAAGGGAAGAGTTGGAGGCAAGCTGCTGAAGGTTGCAGGGTGTCCTTTGACCTTGAGATTCAGGGAAGCTTGGCTCATCTTACAAGCGCCACCACCTGCCGTAGGTAGTTTCTATGCTCCAAACCAGAGATTAGTGTGAAAGGGGAAGGGGAGAGCTGTTGTCCACGTACAGAGGAGAACCTTAGCAGTAGACAGAGCTCTTACTGAATTTGGAGAAATGTTGACTTCTATGTGTATGTCCACAGATCTAACCCAGTGACTCATTCATTATGGAAGGCAGCCAGGGATACCTTGTTTTTCAAGTGGGAGAATATTGTTTAATAAGGTAATTTTATTCCATGGCCACCATTGTTATAATTGCTTTTGCTCCTGTTTTCCATGGGCCTGGCAGCTGTTTCTGTCCTGCCAGGTGGTCATTGTTAAGATGTATAGCTGCTGTATCTCTCACGCCACGTATGCCTGTATGCAGTGTTAACGCCCAGTGTCTGTTTCTACTTCCCGTTATCTAAATGGAAAGCCTCTTTAGCTTTAGGTTCACATGCAAATTTTATTTGGGAGTAGTTCATTTCTTTTACATGAACAAAAGCCAGTGTTACAAATGTATATTGAAAGGCTATCTAGCATTGAAGTGTGCCTTTCCAGTCTTTGAGTCAAAGTGAATTTTAATCAGATGCTTCTGGCTTAATTTTGAAAATTGCACCAAGTACTTGCTTTCTGAAACTAGCCCTTTTCACCTCGTAAATAAAACACATCTGTACTTTCACATCTGTAGCTATCGAAATGTTATTTTAACAGTATCCACTATGCATGTAAAGGAACAAATCAGTCCCACCTCTTGGATGTTCTTCTGTGGTATCGCTTCTTAGCCATTCTGACACATTTTTGCTAGTATTCTCATTCATGCTCCTTTAATCTATGTATGCAACCTATAAAATGTTAGGTTGTGCATTACATGCTAAATACACATGTACCATATTTATATATGTACATATGATTAAAACATACTACTAAAGATATATTTTTTAGATTTTTTTAAAGTTCTAAAATAGTTTCTATGTATGGGTGGTTGCTTGCATGTGTGTCTGTGCACCATATTCATGCCTGGTGCCTGTGAAGGCCAGTAGAGGGCATCCGATTTCTTGGGACTGGAGTTATAAACAGTTGTGAGTCACCATGTGGTTGCTGAGAATTGAAACTGGCCTTTAGAAAAGCAACCAGTGCTCTTAACCATTAAGCCATCCATCTGTCCGTCCAGCCCAAGATGATTTTCCCTTTAATTATCTGTGTATGTGTGTGTTTGTATGTGCACATGAGTGCATGTGCCCTCAGAGGCCAGAAGAGGGCATCGGCTCCCTTGGAGCTGGACTTACAGGAACTGGTGAGCAGCCTGGAGTTGGTGCTGGGAACCAAACTCAAGTCCTGTGGAAGAGCAGGAGGAGCTCTTAACTGCAGACCTATCTCTCTAGCACCAACTGTGAACTATTTTATTGCTAGCATGATGGATAAAAACTGCTTGAGAAGCCTGTTTGTATCCTTATGTGTAGAGGTACGCATGTGCTCATTTAACATGCAGTAGAAGTGTTTGTGACTTGGTTCTTGCTCAGTTTACTGTGTTCTTCATTTCCATGGCCACAATTCCTTACTGTATACGTATGCCTCTTTCTGTTGAGCAGTCCGGCTGAGATTGCTGCTCCTTTACATTCTACCTTCCTGACTGAAACCTGTTTGCCCCTTTCTATCTGCATCTGAATATTTTTCTGTGCTATGAAATTAGATTGGAATTGTTTGAGTCATAGCATGAATTAACCCTTTTGGGTATTGGGTATTTTATTAAACTCAAAGTGGTTGTATGAATTAATATCCTACCTACAATGAATTACAGTAGTTACCTTTCTTGTTGACACTCTTGGTAAAATATAATGTTTGTAAGTTTGGTGCACAAGGACTCTTACATGGATAATGTTTGCATTTTCCTGGGTACTAGTAAGACGTGACATTTTTGTTTCTTATGTGACTTTCTTGTTTGTACTATTCCCTGGTGTTTTGAATATGTGTGTGTGTGTGTGTGTGTGTGTGTGTGTGTTGATTGTAGAGTGTGTTTCACAACCCAAGCCTTTTGTTTGCCAGAGTGACAGGTCAAGGACTTTATCCCATCATTGGTTGTTTACACTGCCATTTCCTGTGCTATATTTTACTCAACAGAATTTGATACTTTTTGTATAGCAATAGTAGAATTTTACTGTTTTCTACTTTATGGTTTGGGCTTTTGTGTTTTATTACATCGTTTGTAGCAGAGATGGTGATATTCCTTTTAAGTATGATCATAAAATATCTAGAATTTTGCTCTTTTGTGTTTGGATCTCAACACACTAGGAGTTGACTTATTGTGTATGTACTGTTCAAGTAGAGGGGATCTATTTTAAATATTTTTTTTCACCAAGTAGATAAGGAAGTGTTCTGTAGTTAATATTCATTCAGACTTTGTAGAATCAGTCTTACCTTTTTCTAAGCGTCCAGCCATGTCCCCGGAGGGGAGGACCCATGCCACTGAGTGCTCTCTCGCTGTGTAGGAAGGCTCTGTGTCCGAAAGGACAGGTGACACTGCCTTTCCTTATTGTGCTTGCTATGTACGGCCTTCTTTCTACATTTTAGAACATGCTTCCCAAGGTTTTATGATTTTTTTTTTTTTAGAATTTTAGGTAGAATATATTGAATTTATAGAATAATTTGAGACAAATTGTATCTTTATAATATAGTCTTATATCTGAGAATAATATTGAGTCTTATATCTGAGAATAATATAATTTTTAATTTTTTTAGTTTTATCTAAAAGATACACACATCTTTTATTAGAGGTAGTTTTGGTATTGTGTGTGTGTGTGTATGTGTGTTGTGTCTTTCTTTTTGAGACAGGGTTTGTCTTTGTAGTCCTGGCTGTCCTGTCCTGGAACTTGATTTGAACGCTAAGCTAGACTCAAACTTAGAGATCTATTTACCTTCCTCTTCCTCCTAAGTGCTAGGATCAAAGGCATGCATCACTACTGCCTGGCTGGTTTGAAATTATTATTATTGTGATTATTATTATTATTATTTTTGACACTATCTCATTGTCCATGTTGTCCTAAAACTTCCTATATATTTGTTAGCATTTGCCTTTGTCTCCAGAATTCCTTCTGCTGTCCTGTGATTTTAGTGTACAGACATAGAATTGATATACATATCTTAGATCAATGGCCTTGTTAAATTCACTTTTCAGTTTCTGTTAGTGCATGAACATATGTACATACACACAGATATATAGTCTCTTGGATTTTTCTATGTACGTATCTCATTACTCATTAATAGACAGGTTCTTTGTTCTTCTCAGTCTTAGACGAACCTTTGTTTATAAATGATGAAGGTAGGCATTTCGCCTTTGTTCTAGCAAGCCAAGTACTGGCTGTAGGTGTTATGTAGAGATCCATATCAGATTGTGGGAATTTATGTATTTCTAGTTTAAGAGTTTTGGCAAATCCCCTTTCTCTCTTTAAGCCCTGTTTGATCATGTTGAATTATCCTTTATGCATGGCTTTACCTGCTAATGCTGTACACATGACTTTATTGCTAATATTATACACATGACTTTCATTACCACTGCTCTACACATGACTTTGTTGCTAATATTGCCTGTATATCTTTATTTGCCCTTCTGTGTACACAGCTTTATTTGCTAATATTTTGTGATTGCTCTCGCATTTGCTCATGATGAATGCAGGTCTGTAATTTCCTTTTATTCTGACACCCTTCCTCATTCCTTCTCCGTTCTTCTTTGCCTTACTAATAATTACAAGTAGTATTTAATATTTTCCTCTGCATTTACTGAGATGATATGTAGTTTTAAGTCAGTATTTTAGTCGATAAATTATAGTAACTGTGTTCTTATTTAAGTCTACCTTCTCCGTTACCCCTCCCGCTCCTTACCCTGTCCCACCCTTGTATTTCTAGGGAGAATGCAACCTAGTAATTTCTTATGTTCTTCAACATTACTCAGAAGTTGTGTTAAACTAACCTAGCTATTGAATGTCCCCATAGTGTTCTTTGCTGGACTTTGTCATCAGGGCTGTTTTGGCTGTGTACGTGGAGTAGAGAGTGCTTTTCTTATTTCCAATCTCTATAGTAGCTTTCCTGGGGTGTCACTCATCAGAACCTCCTAGTCATTTCAGCCTTTGCAGGGCTGAGGTGGGGCAGAGATGAGGGGAAGGGACTTTGCTTTCTAAATGTGTATTGCATCATTGAACATTTGTTTCTTGATTGAAATTGGCTGATGTGCATTTTCTGTCTCCTTGTGGGCATCTTTGAGTTAAAATGCTTTTGAGCTTTAAACTCTTGGAAAATACTTCATGTGTGGTTGCTTTAGTTATAGTTCTGTTGCTGTATTAATACATCGTGACCCGAGAAAGGTTTATTTCCGATTACACTGTCGGGTAACAGGCCATCACTGAACGTACTCAGGGTAGGGACTTAAGCAGGACAGGAACCCAGAGGCAGGAGCTTGGAGGAATCCTGCCTACTGGCTTGCCTCTGAAGCCTAGCTCAGCCTGCTTTCTCCTAGAACCCAAGATTGACCACTTGTGCACCACCCACAGTAGACTGGGCCCTCCTACATCAGTCATCAGTCAAAATGTACCATAGGCTTGTCCACCAGGTTCGTCTGGTTTCTCAATTGAGGTTCTTTCTTTCTAAATGACCATGGCTTGTGCCTAGTTGACATAAAACTAGCCAGCACAGTGCCTTTAACTGTACATCTTGTAAGCAAAATGTAGCTATTCTATACCTAGCACTCAACAGTATAAAAATTAAATCAGTAAGTATTAAGGTTTAAGATTTGTTAAACTTATTCTTTTCAAACTCTCCTATGAATGCTTTATTGAATTTATTGTTTGAGTTCTCTCTCTCTCTCTCTCTCTCTCTCTCTCTCTCTCTCACCATTTGCAGGTGCTTGTGAGAAGATAGGCTATTTGCTCCTGGCCATACACTTGGGTTGACTCCACGAGGTCACCTGTCCTTCCTATTCATGAGACATGACTTGAACTAGGGACATCACTTTGGCCAAGTTGAACTTATTTCTCCATGAGTGAAACATAATGTGATTTTCATGGACGTTTAAGATTTATTTTGGCTTTGGCTGACTAGTCTGTTTGTAACCAGTACTCACAGAGGCCTAGAGTACCTGGTGTGGATCTAAGACATGACTGTTAACAGTTTCTGTTGCCACTGTGGAGGTCTTAGATGTTTGTGCCAGATGTAGGGCAGCGTTAACAGTTGTGGCTCAAGGGATTGGGGATATGAAGAGCTAATGTAGGAACAGACATTAGTAAGAATAGAGATCCCTCTGAGAGTACTGCTGAGCAGCCTAGCAAGGAGGAAGGCAGCGTGCACTATAAACTAAGGTAATAAATTGAGCTCACTCTGTCTGTCTGTCTGTCTGGGTTTTACTCTATTCTTACTCGTCCATCTCAAATGTCTCACTGATTGCAAGAGAATTCTAAAAATTAATCTGTGTTTTTATTAGCACAAATGCTGTGTTGTTGAAGTGTCATAAAACAATACAATAGATGCAAGTATCTCAAGAGCAAGAACTTTGGTACATGTTAATTTCATCTTTAAAATGATCTACCTGTAATTTTGTATATGGCGAACCTTATCCCTGCCCTTCCTTTTGTCAAACAGCTCCTCCTGTTTTCCTGTCTCACTTGAAAAGCTTCCACCTGCTGCTTGGTAAGTGGAGGTTGATCCTGGAGTCAATATGGTGAGCCAACTGGCAAGAGGCTCTCTATCCCTCCATTTAGAATCTTTGATGTTGCAGAAGCTGTTCAGTCAAGAATCTTGGAAAGAGTGTGTTCTCATATGGCCATGAAAATCCATGGGCTTATGCGGATCATCTCTAGTGCATAGTTCAATAAAGCCCCTTTCCTTTAGCTGCAGAGGCTGCCTGGGAGTGAAGTTGAAGAGTCAGGTAGCACCAGCACCACAGTTAAACCTCAAAATCATGGTGCTCACAGCTGTTAGAGTCCTTTGGTCCCAGCCTGCCTCAGAGCAGAGAAAGCAAAGGGTGATGTGTGAGTGCTGACCTCTTAACAGAAGTCCTTAGTGAACCAAGTGCTGTCTTCTCTGACCTGGTGTAGTTACCTGACTCCCTGGGGACTCTTCTCCTCCTCCCGTTCCTACAACATGAATTTCTTATTTAGTCTTTTCCATTTAATAAAGAGAGAACGAAGTCCACAGACACTTTTTGCTCTGTTTAGCTAGAGAGTGCTAGAGACACCTTCTCCTCTCTTCAGGTCTTTCTGGCCCAAGTCAACAGAGACTGTCTATAGTCTCAGTCTGCGGGGCTGTTTGCCCTTTGCTCCTGGAGGACCATCTGCCTAGTACTTTTCAGTAGGACATCTGTTCTAGATAACCACTCTGCATAGCGTCAACCCCATACTGATGGATGTAATTTCCTGAAATATAGACGAAAACAATACCAATAGTGGTACAGGGAAGAAAATAGCTACTACACTTACCAAGGGATGATGCTGTGTCAGACACTGAATGCTTATCTCTGTTTTAACATTTGATTCCATAGTAATTGTCTGTGTCTTTTCTTGTAGATGAAAAAATGGAAGACTAGAGAAATAGTTTGTCAGAGAGAGCTAGTAAAAGTTGGAGCTGGAATACGGATCCCAGTGTTGAGTCTGGAACTGTGGTAGAGCACATTAGATCATCATTTGTCACTTAGACTATCCATACCAACTCCCACTCCAGCCTAATGTCACAGCAGCCTTTATAAAGCACTTCCTTATTGAAGAGTTCTGGTAGTTCACCAGAGTTGTGAGGATGTGGGTCCAGAGCAGGGTCTGCCTCCTGCTGTGCACCCTGGTCATCCCTGTGTCACGCTCTGCACAGCAGTGCTCAGCCTCACAGAGTGTACAGCGTCTCTCCGTACCTTCAGTGTTTGCACAGAGAACCTCTGCAACAGCTCCGTGCTTGCCATTTTCTGTCTGACTCCTGTGTATCTCAGCAACAACGTTCTTCATCAGTTTATAAGAAATGAATTGTTATGGTCCAGTTTCAGTATGTGGTATGCTTAAAGTTCATCGGAGTTAGCAGCAAGAGTTGTTAGGTCCTTGCTCCGCTACCTGGCAGCTGAGACTCAAAAAGTTACATATTGTCTGCTATGTTCCAGCTCTTGATCAGAGTAGGGGTGATCTCAAGATCCAGAATATTCATTAATAAGGATCTGTGCCCTAAAACCATAGGTTGGGGATTTGGGAAGAGGACCAGTCCTGGCCTTTGGGAATTCTTGTGAACAGGAGACTTAAATTAGCATGCCTGCCACTCTGACTTTCCCTGTGTGTCATTCCTTTCTGCACAATGAATGGCTTATTAAACTGCTTCATTTTCCCAGTTCAGTTTGCCTTCCTTTCCCTTGGAGGTACCCCCACCCCCACTCTCCTCACGCAAGTGTGCTTCCTTTGCAAGCTTCTCTAGACCAGGTCTGCTCACCTCCATTGCCAGCCTCACCGTTGTCTTTAGAGCTTGTGATACGGCTTCTTCAGGAGATGAAAGCTCAGTCTCCAGCTGAACTTAACCCACGTTACAAACTCAATCTCTTCTTCTTGGTAAACCACCAAACCTCTCCATCTTCACAGTGAAGGTGACAACATGCACTTCACAGTAGCAAAGATTGACTTCAAAGTCACCCGTAGTGGGAGTTTCATAAATACATAAATACAGTTACTATAGTTAGTGATGAGGATGGTCTATGTATGGGTTCTCTATTCTGTTTGATTGAAAGGGTACCAACCATTAGGAATAAGACCAGATTTAGATGTACATACATTTCTGGGAAATTGATTTCATTTAAAAGCAAAGCAGAGGTGGATCTGGCGCCAGCTGTGCAATGATCATTGGCTCAAATTGTCTCCTATGGACTTCTTTCTTCTGTTTCTTGGCTCCTTGTGGGGAACCCAGGAAGGAAGCAGCCAGCAGCAGTGAGGAGCAAACCAAGCAGGGCTTCTCTGTGCATTTTCCTCAGAGCTAGACTTGCTGCGTCTCCTGGCCTACTAAGGTTGTCCCTTGTGAACCTGACTGCAGAGTACCCACTGTGGTGGATTAAATCGGGAGAATTGACCATGCAGCTGCTGTTCCAGCCTCTCGGCTCTGCTGCTGTTGCCTGGAAGTAGCCATGGCCACTAGAACCAGGAGGGGGATGTAACAGTGTTCTAGTAAAACCTGTTTATGGGTACTGCAGTTGAATTTCACATAAATCTCACATTATAAAGTGTCTTCTCTGATTTCTTTTCACTTCTTCAACAGCTAAAACCATGCTTAGTGCATGGATCATTCCCAAGCCCAAACAAACAAATACCAAAACCAAAACCAAACCAAACCCTGAAATTTGGGACCTTAGCCATAGTTTACTCTTACTTAGACTACTGGAGAGGCTAGGGGTTGTGAACCTGTAGATAACGTGTTTTTGTTGTCTTTTTGTATCTGGTGTTACAGCAGCTGCCTGACTAGGCTAGGTTGTGTGTGTGTGTGTGTGTGTGTGTGTGTGACTATGTCTGTGTGTGTGCGTGTGTGTGCATGTGTGTGTGTGTGTGTGTGTATATGACTGTGTCTGTGTCTATGTTTCCTACTGTGTCTGTGTGTGACTGTGTCTGTGTCTGTGTGTGTGCAGTATTTAGAGAAGCTTCACTTATTTGCAAGGTTTCAATTTTCCTTTCTATTTTTAAACGTGACTCAAAAGAATGGGCTAAAATCACTCCTGTAAATGCTGAAGTGTGGAGTCATCTGCTGAAGTTTTCTTCTCCTTTTTGGGTTTCATAGTTTGGAATTCCTTTGTAAGAATTATGATGCTTTCCTCGTTAGAACTAAGATTTGCCAATTTTTATTAAACAATGTCAGAGTATAAAGTAGACCAGATATTTATAGAGTGGCTTGCAACAGTTAGCCCCTGAGTTAGCACATTTGAAATTCAAAAGTCTAACTTTTCCAAATGACTATATCCTGTTATCCTGACCAGCTTTTATCTGATTAGTGTGAATTTTACTGCCTTTCTAGTTTCTTTTCACTGGGTTGTAAGTTCAGTTGCCTTTTTGATTCACTGTTGTGGGATAGGGCAGAGATTTAGCATATTTGCTGGAAGCCAATGTTGTCCTATCATATTTAAACATCATGACTGTGCTTGGCTTTCTGCCTGAGCATTAGCATGTGTGGATTTTACTTTTTTATAGATTCTTCTTTCATACTTCAGTCATCCTGACTGCAATTTCACCTCTCTTTGCTCCTTCCAGCTTCCCCCGCCCCACCCCACCCCCCAGATCCACTCCCCATCTGTTTCCCTTCCTAAAGGAGCATGCCTCCAAGAGGTAGCAGCAGACAGGACAAAATAAGATACAATAAGACAAGAGGAATGCCCTCATTATTGATGCTGGACAAGGCAACCCAATAGGAAGAAAGAAGTCCTAAGAGCAGGCAAAGGAGTCAGAGGCACACCTGCTACCACTATTAGGAATCTCATAAAAACATCAAGCTAGCAACTATAACATATAAGCAGAGGACCTGGTGCAGACCCTTATAGGCCCTGTGCTTGCCACTTCAGTCCCTGTGAGCCCATATGAGCTCTGCTTAGTTGACTGAGTGAGCCATGTTCTGCTGGTGTTCTCCATCCGCTCTGATTCCTACAATCCTGCCTCCCCCTCCTCTGTGGTGTTCTCTGAGCTCTGAGGGGAGGGACCCAAGGGAAACCTCATATTTAGACCTGGCATAATGTCTGCCTGTGGGTCTCTGCACCTACTCTCCTTGGCTAACAAAGGAAGCCTTTCTGACGATGACTGGACAAGGCACCCATCCTAGATCTCTGGGCTTTCCAGTCTCCCGTTCCTGGCCATCTAGGCAGTGTTTGGCAATGGGCTAACTTGCAGAGCTAATCTGTTTTGCCAATCTGAATTTGATGCGGATGCAAAACTTTTCATGTGAAACAATATTCTAAGCCAGAGTTGTTGTATGGTCCTATTTAAGCTCTCTGACTGTGCTTGCCCTTCTGCCTAAGCATTAGCATGTGTGGATTTTGTATAAAGCCTAAAGAATTGCACTTTGCAGCAGGTCAAAAATGTTGGGGTTAACATGCTCCTACAGTGAAAGTTAGAGCATAACAAGTCAGTGAGATCAGAATTGTGGGACATCTTTGAACATACATTGTGATGGGAACACACAGAGATGTGTGTGTGGGATAAATAGAGCCAAAACTGAGCCCGTTTTCTCCTTCAGATAATTCTACAAATACTATGTTTGCCTTATCATTGTATTGGGACACAAGTTATTTGTATTCTTTAATTTTTTTTTTTTTTGTGGAAATAAGGTGTGAACTGTGCAGTGAGGTTTAAGGGATCAGGCTCAGAATGGGCTAAACCTTAGCAGGTCATATCAGATACCCTGCATGTCAGATGCTTCCATTATGATTCATAACAGTGGCAAAATTATAGATATGAAGCAACAACAAAATAGTTTTATGGTTGGGGTCCCCATAACATGAGAACTGTCTTAGAGCAAAGGTGGAGAACCATAGGCTTTTCTCTAAAGTCTCAGAACTGACTGCAACCAATAATTCCTGCGTATTTCACCATTGAGGATTTAGAAGTCAAAGAGGCAGAAAGCTAAAGGGACAGAATTTCCATTTTTGCTGAAGAAAAAGAGAGGTAGGTCCAGAACAAGTATAAACTGATTAATTTCAAAGTAATCCTCAATGAGTTCTGCCTGTAAAAAGTATTCTGAAGTGCCAAGAGAGGCATTTGGGAACAGCTGGACACACTATCAAGTCCAGGCTGCTGAAGATGACTTTGTTATGCTTGGTAGGCATTGCACATTGGTCCGATTCAGTCTTGGCATTTCCAAGCTTTGCTGAGGTTGACAGCATTTTGGGAATGCCCTGAGGTCAAAGGTGGTCTCCATGAATCACATGTACAGTAACATGTGATTCATGTACAGAACAGGTGATTTGTGGAACATGGGTGGGAACTTCAAGCAACCTGTCCAGGTAATGCTTATAAAATTCAGAAGGTCCCATTTTAGCTTAATAAATCCTCCCACCTGCCCTCTGTGTACCCTGTATGATCCTTTCTCCACCTCCTAAGTGCTGGGACGATAGGTGCGTACCACCATGCCTGCTTTATCTTTGAACTGTTGATAGTTCTTTTATAAAGCTTTTTTTTTTTTTTTAAAGTGTTTTTTATTATTAAAATAGCCGCTTTTCATAGAACACAGGTAGGGCTGTTCTTGTAAAAAGTGAGAGGACCACAGTGTTGCTTGGGTCCTGGAGGGCAAGGAAGTCAGACTTCAGTAGTTGAATTTGATGGAATGGTGACCAAGGTTTTTATAACTTAGCTAGTGAAGGAAAACAAAACAAAACAAAAACAAAAAACAAAAAAAAAAACCCCAAAACCCTCAAAATCCTCACTCAATCTTTACCTTCATTCTTGGTGAGAGCTACAAAGAGATGTTAATGTTTTGACCCCGTCTCAAGACCACCTCACCAATGCAGAGTTTCTGCCCATAACAAGGATTTTGCTAGTGTCTGTTTTTTAGAACCAGTGATTTGTGAAGGTAAGTCCTGAAGTAGATGTCACTTCTCACGGTGAAGCAAGGAACCCTGTAACTCCCCTCCCTCCTCCCGCCCCCCCCCTCCCCCGTATATTGCTGATGTCGTTAAAATATATCCGATACTGATGCATTGTGCACACTGCTGATCTGAAGAGGTCATTGAGGAGCTGAGCAAACACACCAGGAGAAACAGGTTTAACGGGGAGTGAACTCTAATGGACCAATTTCAGGGAAATGCAAAGAACTCTTACAAGTCTACTCAGACCGTAAGCAGAAGTGTAAAAGATTTGAGCAAATGCTTGACCAACTGAATGTGAAGTAAATGGCTAACATTATTTGAAACATGTGCTCAGCATAATTAATTCTCAAGACCGCATATGTGAAGCTCGCTGTAAGATCCATGATGCACTCATTAGAATGGGTAAATGTAAAAAGACAAAATCCTAACTGTGATAGAGTGGTAAGTGGTTCTTAATGAGTACATTAAATGGTGGAATTACTTTGTGAACGATCTGTCCATTTTTCATAATACCCAATGTGTTTATGCCTTGGGACCCAGCAGTACTGCATAGTTCTCTAAAGCAATAATATGTAGTTGTATATAATCACCCTTCCTTATCTGAAGATTGGTTCTAAGAACCTCCTCATACAGAAACTGCAGCCCTGTATGCAAACCGGTGATGTGTTTGCATGTAAAGTATGCATGTCCTCCCTAGTCTTCACATCATCTCCAAATTACTTCCAGTACTATCCTAGTTAGGGTTCCTATTTTTGTCAGGAAACACCATGACCAAAGCAACTTAGAGAAAAGTGCTTAATTGGCTTACACTTCCTTATCACTGTTCATTACTGAGGGAAGTCTGGACAGGAACTCAACTAGGACAGGAACCTGGAGGCAGGGGCTGATGCAGCGGCTGTGGAGGGTGCTGCTTACTGGCTTGTTCCTCATAGCTTGCTTAGCCTGCTTTCCTGTAAAACTCAGGACCACCAGCGGTGTGTGTGTGTGAGTGTGTGTGTGTGTAACCACAATGGGCTGACCCTCCCTCATTGATCAACATTTAAGAAAATTCCCTACAGACTTGCCTATAGACCCGTTTAATGGAGACATTTCTCAATTGAGGTTCATTCCTCTCAGGTGACTTCAGTATAAAACTATCCTGCCCAAATATCTAATTCAATGCAAGTAGTTTATACTACATGGTTCAGGAATATTGACAAGGAATAAGTGTCTGTACATATTAAGTACAAATGTAAGCATCATAGGCCTAGATACATTTTCATTTGCTATTGATTGGATCCATAGATGGAGAACCTGCAAGTGTGGGAAGCTGCCGTATTTACAGTAATGTCTTGGAGAGTTTTTCTAGCAATTTTGGTTCATAGTAGTACAGTGTAGGGAATACCTGGTTCTCTACTAGTAGCAGAATGGATAGACTCTGTTCACTCTTATATACTTATGTATGTAGACGGTGAAACTACTCCTTGGTTAACTAGTATGATAGAGCAAACACACGAAAGACGCATTATATGGTGCCATTTTCATAAGACTCTTAAGAACAGGTAGAACTAAAATACAGTAAGAAACTTAAAACAGGAAAGCATACAACAGAGCAGCAGAGCCATTGCTCAGAGCAGAATAGGATGAGACAAGCGTGGGAATGACCATTAGTGGAATAAGTAAGGTTCTTCTTGTTCTGGTCTTGATAGGGATTTAGCAAGAGCAGAGCACACATTTGTTAAAGCTCAGGAGGGAGCCACTTAAGATTAATACTCTTCATTTCATGTGGACTTTACACTAAAAACTATAAAACAGTTGAACTGTATACCATACAAGCTGATGTGGGGTACTGGTGTCTACTGTTGACTTTGAATTGTTTTGTACAAATGAGGTTGATTAAAAGGTAAATTTAGATTGATGAGTGCTTATAACAGAAGCTGTGCAATAACCTCTTCACAACAGAATCTATGATATTCATTATAAAATGATTTCGGAGTGAATTGTGTCACTTTGGAATTTAATTAAACATTGGGAATGTATTCACAGTTAAGTTGTGTCCCCATCATTTTTACTGGCTATTCTTCACTGTATAGACCTTTATTTTGTGTATCTCTGTTTGCCAGGGGTACTAGTGGAAGACCTTCATCTTCCCTAGTCATTGTGCCTAGTTGGGCAGGATTAATCCCTCATTTCCTCTAGGGAGCACAGGCTGTCTTCCATCTGTGTGACAGATTCCTCTACATCCCAGTCACCTTCTGTATTTAAATCTGACTGGTTTAGCACTGATCTCATTTTCAGTGCCAAGTTTTGTCTGTTGCAGGCAGGCAGGGAGATGACCTGCAGGGGGCAAGGACTGCTGAGTACCTCCCATGATGTAGCTTTTGGCTGTGTCCAAAATTGCCCATTCAAGGCTTTTGCATCTCAGGAGTTCCCAGGCAGGGGGAGACTGAAAAGCCTCTGTCCTCACAGGCTCCTGGCAGTGCCTCATCTGACAGCTGGTGAGATTGGCTGGCAGGTTGCTCACAAGGGACACGTGCCAAGTGCTGCCTCAGTTATTTGGAAAGCCAGGTAGGGACTTTCACCAGAGCACACAGGATGACCTGGAGTCACTCGTGTGGGCAGTCAGCTCTTTTGGAAGTGAACTGCTACTTCCTTGTTGCCCCCGTTCGTCAGTCCATGGGAAGCTGACTTTTTCCAGGAGCTCAGGCTGCAGAATGTGGCCCTTTCCCTGTAATCTTTGCTTTATGGTCTGCCTGTTCGGCCACTCAGGGGTACAGAGGTCTCTTGCACCCACTGCTTGAATGTGTATCCCCTTGGGGAATGAGAGTCTCTTCTAGGAAGCTTTATCTGTTGCCTGTAATTCTCCCAGTCCCTTGCTCTCACTTGGCATTAAATGGGGATTTGGGGAGTTGATATTGTTATTAAGTTCTTTGGTGAATCTATTGTAATGTGGTCAGAGTTTTTGAAAACTCAAGTAACATTTCTCTCAACCAGAAGTATGTAAGAAAATTTGCAGTGCTTGTGTGTTGAGAGAAGGGCACCAGGAATTAGGCAAGCTCTGGAGTTTGAGGGAACAGCTCTGCAAGATTGGTTTTACTTCAGACACTAGCCATGGCTTGGGGCCTCCCGAGGGCACTGAGTTCAGACTAGCTGAGTTTGAGGGTCCCTACAGCTACTGTGTGTTCAGTAATTCACTAGAATGAACGGCAAAACTCAGCAAAGGGCTGTACTTATCAACACTGTTTTATTACAGTGAAAAGGTAAGACGTAGAAACAGTTAACAGAGAGCACACACCAAACAATGAATTCCGTATGATGTATTGTCCCTGTGGGAGCTCATCCAGCTTTTGGTGTCCAAGGTTTGTAGAGGCCACTTACGTGCTTTGTTGATTCTTCCAAGATCAGAACTGATTATTGTGAGGCCCATAGCTTCCCTCATAACACTTTGGGAGGCTCTCCAGTGCCCAGAGTCTTTAGACCAGTGGTTCTCCACCTTCCTAATGCTGCAACCCTTTAATACACTTTATCATGTTGTCTTAGTTTTATTTGGCAGGGGACACCACGGCCATAACAATTCTTACAAAGGAAAACATTTAATGTGGGGCTGGCTTCCAGCTCAGAGGTTTAGTCCATTACCATCATGGTGGGAAGCATGGCAATGCCCAGGCAGACATGGTGTTGGCAAAGGAGCTGAGAGTTCTGCATCTTGATCTGCAGCAAAAGGGGACTTTATGTTACACAGGTATACCATGAGCATAAGAGACTTCAAAGCCCGCCCCCACAGTAACGCACTTCCTCCAACAAGAGTACCCCTCCTAATAGCTCCACCCCCTACCGGCCAAGCATTCAAACAGATACGTCTATGGGGTCTATGGGGGGCATTCCTATTCACACCACCACACCCCAAACCGTAAAATCATTTTGTTGCTACTTCATAACTGTAATTTTGCTACTATTATGAGTTGTGATGTAAATCTCTGATATGTGACTCCCCAAAGGGTTTGTGACCCACAGGTTGAGGACCATTACCTTAGATATCAAGTAGATATCAAGTATATTACCTATCAAGTAGGGTATCTCTATACACAGGCAGGTCTTACAATTCTTCTTTATTTTAAGTACATTTCCACGTGGATGCAAGTCTGTGTGTGGGTCCTTGTGTGTGTGGAAGCCAGATGTAACTTCTCAGGGAATATCCAGTTTTTTAGATGTGGTCTCTCATTGGCCTGGAGTTGGCCAAGTAGGTTAGGTGGCCAGTGAATCCTAGATCTTGTCCCTGCCTCTTCACTTCGGAGATTACAACCAGACGCAGCATTTTACATGGATGTCAGGAATTACCTGACACGTCCCCATGCTTGTGTGGCAGAGCCCTCATTTCACTGATAAAACTGTTTCCCTAACCCTGTTCTATAATTTCCATTACATATAATTACAGCTGTTCTTGCTTTTTAATTTTCAGTTAACCTGTACTGGCTGGTTTTGTATGTCAACTTGACACAAGCTGCAGTTACCACAGAGAAAGGAGCCTCCCTTGAGAAAATGCCTCGATGAGATCCAGCTGTAAGGCATTTTCCCATTAGTGATCAAGGGGGAGGACCCAGCCCATTGTGGATGCTACCATCCCTGGGCTGGTGGTCCTGGCTTCTATATGAAAGAAAGCTGAGCAAGCCAGGGAAGCAAGCCAGTAAGCAGTACCTCTCCATGGCCTCTGCATCAGCTCCTGCCTCCAAGTTCCTGCCCTGTATGAGTTCCTGTCCTGATTTTCTTTGGTGATGAACAGCAATGTGGAAGTGTAAGCTGAATAAACCTGACTTGCTTCTTCATCATGATGTTTTGTGCAGGAATACAAACCCTGACTAAGACACCTTCATTGTTACTAATTTATATGGTAATGTGTTGTTGGCTGTGTTTTCGAAAGTGTCTTGGTCATAATTGCATCTAGGTTTTTTTGTTTTTGTTTTTTTAAATTTTCAAATATTTTGATTCTGACACATGACTTGCTTTGTTATTTCACATGATTTTTATGCTTTCATGTATTCCTTTTCTTCCATTTACATTTACATTCCATTTACATTTACATGTACATTTACATTTATTTACATTCCACATTTATTTATTTAATTTTCCCCCCCTGGAAAGTCATATAAGGGAGGAGGGCTTGTGGACCTTTTTGCCTTCTGAATGAATTCAGAAGTAACCCTCAAGGGTACAACTGAAGATCAGCGGTGGCAATCCCTATTGGCTTCTCGACCACTGTCTCTGGATTAAGAGTTAAATGAGTAGCCATGTTTTCGGTTTTGCCCTTCCTTCTTTATTATTTATCTAATTTTACGTGCACTGGTGCTTTGCCTGCATGTATGCCTGCGTGAGTGTGTCAGATCTTGGAGTTACAAACAGTTGTGAGCCGCTAGGTGAGTGCTGGGAATTGAACCTGGTTCTTCTGGAGGAGTGTTCAGTGCTCTTAACTGCTGAGCCATCCATCCAGCCCCCCCCTTCCTTCTTTTATCTGTTACTGATTTTTGTGAAATTAAATAAGTGGAAGAACTCCTAACAATTTCCTTTTACTACTTTTTGGTTTCTGACAGAACGTCTTTCTCTCATTTCTTCAAACATTCCCTTTCCTGGGCTAGCAAGAAATGTGCCTCATTTTACATGCTGTATTAATACCTGTGACATGGGTCATTGGCCTAGGGGAGTGGTTATTCCTCAGAGATGAACTCTCTTCTCCTGAACACTCTATGGGGAGAACTAATAACTAAGAAACGGATTCATTAGGCGTGGCTTGAAGAACCAATCAAGTTTCCCAGTGTAGTTTTGGAACCTAAGAGACTCATAAGGGGAATGTGGGGGGTAGGGGTGGTGTGTGTGGTGTGGTGTGTGTGTAGTAGGTGGTAGTGTGGGGTATGGACCCACGTCCTGATCCCCTTAGTCTCCTCTGTGGTGGAGCTGCATCACTGCAAACACAGGTGAATGCTATCTATGGTAGTGGTTCTTACCTGAGCATTCAACGGGATAATTAGTTTTCAAATGGAAGGATGCATTGCTTGGGGGTGGGGGGTGGGGGTGGGGGTTGAAGGCAAGGGCCCCAGGCAGACATGCAGGAAGGAAGACAGGCAGGCAGGCAGGCAGGCAGGCTGGAAGGCAGGCCTGGGTATCGCTAATACTTCATTTTAACACAGACTGACGGAAATGCAAACTGTTCCTTGGGTTTATTTTCTTGAATTCTAACATCTGACAGTCTTCCCACCACTGTTCCTTTTCTACACAGCCTTAGTCAAGAGAGCAAGCACCGTTTGTTTCTGGCTGCTGTAACCCATGGAAAGGACTAAACAGTTCCTTCCTGTTCAATCTGAGCAGTAACTTCAAATTTGTCTGAGCTGGAACTGTGGAAAATTGACAGTGGATGGATGAGGCCCTGAGCTGAGCTTAGCAATCGCTTGGCTTCAGTGTTCTGTCCTTCCTCATGGTTTGCAGGCCGATTTCTCCCGTGAGTTTGAGAATCCTTACATTGATGGAGATGTGGGAACTTGAACTAACTTGGCAGTTGTTCAGATACACTTCCCTCCTAATTCAAATACATGGAACACTTAAGTGTTAAATTAGTTGTTTTTAACTTTTTGGTATTAAAACGTGGGCAGCGGCAGGGAGGCAGGCTACATATCTTTTACTTTCTGAATGAATTAAGGTCCTAAAGTCTTCAAAGACATGGCTGTTCCCTCTTTTAAGCTTAAACAGGGAAGAGGTTGATTAATCCTGTAGTATCCAGCATGGGAAAAGGAAGTCATTCAGTGTTTTCAAAATTAATCATGGAGAGGGCCATGGATTTGTGAGCAGGAATACTCTTCCAACTACGGAGGGGCAATGGAAGTATTCACCAATGCAGAGATCTATTCTTCTGTACCTGGCTTCCTGAAACTTACCTTCCAGAGGCAGAAGAAGATTAAAAACCCATTGTCTTAAGCTGTCTAATTCCCAGTGACATGCTGATTGCTGTCAGGGCTTTTAAGGAAAGCTGGGAGGGCTTCCTTCAGGAGGGGGTATAGTAGAGTGAACAGGAAATAGTGAGGCAGGGGCGGAGCAGTGACTGTATGTGGTGCTGGCACCCTGGAACATTTCAGGTCAGGCTGGGCAGAGAGCATGAATGGGGTACAGGAGAGAGAGAGAGAGAGAGAGAGAGAGAGTTCGTGTGTGTGTGTGTGTGTGTGTGTGTGTGTGTGTGTGTCTAGATTTTAAATAGCTCAGGGGAAACGAAACCAAGCTGAGGTTTCAGCAGCCAGCTGGAGCCAGCCCAGCCCTCTCCCCCTTTCCATCTCGAAGGTTTGCTGTTTTTTCTTGAGAGCCGCATGAAGTACTGCTGTGGCTGTGGGAAGCAGTGAACTTATGTTGAGGTAGATAGGCTAGCGGAAGAGAACTTGGGTTTGGTAGTACGGTCTACTCAGAAGGCAGAATGAGAGCAAACAGATTTCTCCACCCTGTCCTTTCATAACGAACACAAACCACAAGAAAAGTCACTGAGGCCTGTGATCAGGGGCCTGTGAAATGGGCCAGTGGATGAAGTCTTGCAAACGACCAGAAACCATACAAGGGTGGAAGGGGAAAAACAAAACCAAACCGGATTCTCTGAAGTAAAGTTATTCTTTGGCCTCGATAGCACTCCAGGGCACTCTGATTTTAATTGACAGGGGTACCCAGGTGCTGAGGGAGCCCACATCTTTGCATAATTAGCCCTTTGCCAGTAGCCAAGTGGGGAAATAGCCTGAGGTAAACTTTACCTTCAGGAAAAGGGGCTAGGGTAAATCCCAAGTTTCTGGCTTAAGCAACTGGCTTCTTGGAAGTGATCTGTGACTCTGCACTTGCAGAGGGAAGGGAAGGATGTCAGAAATGTGTGTGCAGGTCACACATCCACATAGGACACATAGGAGACAATTAGCTGGGTTTGTAGCCGAAGGAGAGATGCATTTTTATTCTGCGGGTAGTAGCTGAAGTGAGCTGGAGACGGACAGAGGACCAAGCATAGGAATTTGTCATGCTCCAAAATCACATAGAGGAGATTGACCCAAGAAGGCAGACTGAAAATGAGAAAGTCCAGGGAGGTGATGGAAATGAAAGGAACACTTCATTGCCCCTCCCTCTAGAAAAGGTCTTCCTACCTGGAAATCCATGGCCCCCTCCATGATTACGTCTAAAAACACTGAATGACTTCCTTCTCCCATGCTGGATAATATAGGCTTAATGAAACCTTTCCCCATCCAAGCTTACAAGAGGGACCAGCCATGCCCTTGAAGATTTCTTGACTTTAATTCATTCAGAAGGCAAAGGAGAGAAGAAACTGAATGGGAGAGAATCCTGCTATGAGAGAGAAGATGAGGTGAAGGCTTTCCATCTGACTTTATGATATGGGACTCATTAGTGCAACCTTGGAGAGCCTGCTCTGGGGGGTGCTGACGTAGTGGGCAGTGTATAGTTTCTGCATTGTGAGTGGGAAGGTAAAAGTGAGTAAGAACTCTGTGAAGAATTGTATCTGTGTGGACTCGGCGGTTCTGTACACTGACTGCTCTTCTAGAGGACCCAGGTTCAATTGCTAGTACTCACAACAGACAGTTCACAACTACCTGTAACTCTTGTCCCTGGGATCCGAAGCCCTCTGGGTCTCTGCTGGCAGCAGGCAAGTACACGGTACAGGTGCATAGACATACATGGGGGCAAAATACTCACATGCATAAAAATAAATAAATGAGGAAAGTATTTTTAAAGGTTTGTACCTGTGAAGAGAGGGAGAGGCACACAGTCGGCTGGCCATGGGGAGGAGCGAGAGTGGTGAGCTACAGGAGGAGCAGGCAGAAAACTGGAAGGAGTGCAGCAGGCATGGGTGGTGTAGGCTCTCACCTCCAGGTTCTCTCTGTAATAAGGCTACTCTTGAACCTGGTAGAATGCATTTAAGGGCAGAGAAGTTTGAAGCTGTTTTTTGGACATTGGGAAGCTGTAATGGACCATAGCACCACTGTTGAGATGCGGCTAATCTCGTTGTCAGGGAAGAGGAATAGTGTCTGGCCAAGGAGGCCTTTCTGTCAGCCCAGTGCTGTGAAAAGACTGAGTAGCAAATGTGGCCAGCCTGTCAGCAGCGACCTTGAAGGAGGGACTGTGTTCTCCAGCTTGGGTATGAAGCGTTGGGGAGACAGGTGGTGGGGTGTCTTAATCAATTCATGTTACTATAAAACCTCATGTTATATATAAAAATTCATGTTAGCTAATTAAACCTATAGAGGTCAAGTTTGTCCTAACGGTTCTAGAAAGTCTGTCACGAGGTTGGGCGTTTCCATCGCTCTGGGCCTCTGGGGAGAGCAGCCGATCATGGAGGCACATGGTAGCGAGCAGCTGATTTCCTTTATGAGTCAGGAAAACTGAGAGGGCAGGTGGGTGCCCACTTTTGAGGGTTACCCCACTAACCTAAGGAGCACTTCATGAAGGCCCCACCTCCTCTCAGCATTACACTAGAGACATGGATCACTTAGGGGAGCTACCGCCCACATTCAAAACAGCAAGCTGGGGGGGGGGGGGGGGGGGGGAGGAGAAGAGAGAGCTATAGAATCTGTGAAGAAGAAATCAGTAACTAGACAAGTGGCAAGAATAGCTCGTGTATTCTCATTGTGTTCCCGGTGCAGAGGTCATTTTCCATGGCTGGGGCAGGAGTCAGCGGGATTGTTTTCTTGGTGTCTGCAACTTTGCCTTGGTTACTTTGACAGTACCCTTGGCTACTGATATTAGAATGATACTGTATGCTCATGTTTGTTGAGGTACTATAAATTTGTGGAGGGAAGCTCCTTTGGGGAGGGTATTGTGTTGGTTTAAATAACGTTACTGATAGTGGGGTGCCCTGCTGGCACCATAATGGAGCTAAACAAGCAGAAGACTTTCAGTAGGGTTTTAGATTTTGTGAATGGCTGCCCGGAGGGCTACAGAAGTGTTTCAGCAAGAATGACGATGTGCCTAAGACAGTGAATTAGGTTGAGGTCACAGCAAGGCACACTGTAAGAGTGGGTTTTAGGTATATAGAGAGCAAGGCGGGGTGGGGGGTGTTGAAGAAAAGAGGGAGAGTATCTGTCATCTTGACCCAGGCGGGACATTGAGTCCATTTGGTTACAGCTAAGATTGAGGTTCTGGGGAGGCCACTGAGGATGGGGCGGGAGCAGGGATGTGTAATCGCATGCTGAGCACTGGAGGAGCAGGGGTGTGTAATCGCATGCCGAGCACTGGAG
>JADRCH010000161.1:2239687-2293265 GCA_019843965.1 Rhynchomys soricoides
CTGGAGGAGCAGGGGTGTGTAATCGCATGCCGAGCACTGGAGGAGCAAGCTTCTTGTTGCTTGGCTTTTGGGGATGGGGGTGCAAGGACTCAATAATCTTGCAGTTGGTCAAAACAGAGCTGCTCTTTCCTTCTTGAGACTGAGAATATAAGGACTTATACTTATATATCGCTGCTTAATTGTTCATTTGCATACATTATCACACTATCCTCCATAGTTCTGGATTCTCTGTGATGTTCTAGGACTTGGATACCGTGTGCACTCATCAAATCTAGCCTTCAAAGCCCTGCTTCCCGGCTGCTGTTGGTCACACTTCCACATCGAGGCTCTCGGCAGCAGTGGTGGTGTGTTCCGCTGACCAGCATCCAGTCACTGGTGACTTAGGCCTGTTCTGGGGACCCTGTACAGACCTTCAGGAAGGCAGGCTTGGGAGGAAGCGATTAGGAAGCCCCAGGCTATCCCAACGTGTCTGGGCTGCTGCCAAAGATAAGGAGTGTCTGGAGACCAAGGAAAAGAAGAGGCCAGCACTGGCTGGAGAGGGCGCATAGATTTTCACCTGGCAGGTGTTTGGAGACAGGTGTAGCCAGTGGCTCAGTGGATGTAGGCCTTGGCTCTTGTAGTCTCGGGTCATGTCAGGTTGATATTAATAGTCTGTGAGTTCACATTACAGGTCTGTTCTCTGCCTGTACCCAGTACAGATGGGTACTTTGATGCTGACGGTCAGCTTGGTTGTCTGCCATGCTGTTGATTTGCCCTATACAAGTCTAGTTTATTTATTTTTTTAAAAATCTTGTAGAAGAATTCTTCTTTATCAGAAAAGTTATTATCATTACAGGTGTTTTCTTGAAATTCAGAATTTACTTTCCCTGCAGTGAATACATGAATGATTTAAAGTGATATCTCAGCCATTTTCTCCCTTCACCCCACTGCACAGGTGATCTGTCACCTTTGTGAAATTAGGCAAGAAATGTCATAACAATGCTTATTTAACTATTGAAGAATATAGAAAAAGGAACAGGTTAACTCTCTTAGTTAGGTTTCCCTTTTGCTGCATTGAAACACTACGACTGACCAAAAAGCAAGTTGGCGAGAAAAGGCTCTTTTGGCTTATACTTCCAGATCATAGTGCATCATTGGTGGAAGTCAGGATAGGAACTCAGGAGGGGAGGTACCCAGAGGCAGGAGCTCATGCAGAAGCCGTGGAGGAGTGCTACTTACTCGCTTGCTTCCGTCCAGCTTGTTTAGCCTGGTTTTTTTTTTTAATAGAACCCAAGACCATTAGCCCAGGAGTGGTTCCACCCATAATGGGCTGGGTCCTCCTCCATCAATCACTGATTAAGAGAATGCCCTACATGCTTGCCTACAGATTGATCTTATGGAGTCATTCTCTTAGTTGAGGCTTCCTCCTCTAAGATGACTGTAGTTTGTATCAAGTTGACATAAAACTCTCCAGCACATTCACAACTGTGTATATATAGTCATGGTTAAGATTAGAACACAAGAAATAACCAGCTCTGTACTGAAGAAGCCCGAGGCTTATGTTGGCCCTAATTTAATGGCCATGATTCTCACTTCAATGAGTTGGCTACTATTTCGGAATTTTTAACAAGGCTGGCCCAGCACAGGCTGGCCAAGAGCTCAGCAGCATGTCAGCACTGGTTGTATTGAGGGAAGCTGGGATTAAGACAGGTGAACTGGGAGTGGGCAAGCAGATTTTTTGCAGTGGTTTTGAGTAATTCCAGAAAATGTGGGGTGTGGATGGTCTCAGCAAATATGTGCATGCCTGGTGTGTGTCAAGATATATTTTGTAAGCAGGACACTGATATCCTGAGGTAAGCTGACTCCCTGGGATGATGGAGAAGCTGATAAGCACATCTCTGGTTCAGATCTATACCAGGCCATGGCCCCAGAAGTTTGGTCACTTTGTGAGTCAGCTGTGGCATGGTCTTGTGGTCCCACGGCCTGCTCCTTATCCTTATGCCTCAAGAAAAGCTTCTAGAATTGCCTATTATAATAATATATTACACTATTGTATAACAATTGTATAATAATATCATATGATATTCACAATATTATATTAGTTACCTGATGGTCATCTTTAACTCCATCCTTGGAAACGAAGACACAAATTGTTTTTTTTTAGTTGTCTCTGGTACTTTCTTCACCCTGTCTCATTTTTGGACCATCAAATTTTAAGTTATTGACTTCTCTCTAGAATGTTTAAATGTTTCATTTGCTTATGAATACTTAAGTTGGACTGAAGAAACAGAAAGACGGAGAAGCAGCTTTGAAAGGTTGCTGCTTGCTCTAGATTCCCCGTGCTCTAAATTAATTTCATGTATTAATTAGCTCTAGAATGAACTCTATAAACTGCTAATCTTAGATCAGTGAAAAAATGGTATTAAATTTGGACCAGTTTCATTTCCCAGAAGGGAACCCTTGGATGTGGGATTGCATAATCTCTGTTCAAGACCCGTTTTGGGGAACTTTTTCTCCCTTCTTAACCTTTCCATCATCCCTTCCCCTCTGTTTTCTTTCCTCCAGTGTCCCCCAGTCCTCTCTTGCCTTCTGGTGAAATGTTTTCATACCTTGGCTTTAATTTTGCTGTTGGAAGGACTGATCCTGGGATGATAATGGTATGAATCAGGATTCTAGAGAATTCACTAGTTTCTTCTCATTTATCCTTTTTCTTCTTTTAAGCAAACTGCCTAACTAGTTCTGCAGACTTTTTCTTAAAATTATGAAGGGTGGAATCATGCTGGCTCTGGTCTTGGGGCCACATGTGGGCTCCTTTAATTACAGAGTGATTTTGGTGTTGAAGCCTGTTCGGGAGAAACAGAAACTGGTGGGACACTTTGTTTCCTTGCTTGCTCTGTCTGGCTGCTTCATCATTCAGAGCCTGGAGTTAGAAGAGGTAGGGACCAACCAAGCAGGGCTTCCATCCTGAGTGGGAAGGGCCTTGGGATTGTCAGGAGTGCAGTCCAACTGAGCGATTAGCAGCATGTGGCCACGGGGAAGTGGTCTCTAAAAATAGCTGGTGAGCAGTCTGCAGTCAGGTCCAGTTTCAGCACTGGATCCCTGGTTCTGGCAGTACTGGTAGCCACAGTTCTTGCAGGGAAGAACTGCTGGGCGCCCCATACCTCCTGGGGGCACCTTAGTTTTTCCCTTTCTTGTATTGTGTGCATGGATTGAAGAAATCAAAATGGCTGAAGATAAAGGTATATTTCTGTTGTGTGGCATACAAGGGGGCCTGGACCTAGCTGCCAGCTTCTAGCCTCATTTCAGCTGTGCTCTGTTCAGAAGCTTTTTGCTAAGTGCTTTTTGCCTTCCACATTTTCTGTCCTGTATTTCTGGAAAGATCAACTGTTCACAGTGGCTGGGTTTTCATGAAATAATCTGTCTTTAATCTGAATAGGCTTTGCTGTCCTAAACTGTCTTTTATTATATTCTACTACTGTAAGGCACACTGTATAAACTTTCACAGTCTGATTTGTCTGTCACAATGAACCTAGAGAATTCTGTGTTCAGATTTCATAGAAAAAGATGGGAAACTTAAGGGCTACGCAAGTCTAGTCAGTGAGCATGCTTGGTTCGAGCAGGCTTGCCTTTTATGGACATTGACCTACTTCATGTGCAGCAGAGGGTAAATGAAAAACAAAATAGAAGACACTAGAATTTTGTTTCTTAAATGGATACTTTTCATTCCCTTAGTGTGTTGGACTTACTTTTTTGTATATATTTTTTATTTAGTTTTATAAGCAAAGATTGTCTTTTTTGTTAGTTGAAGCATATGCATCAGTTAGGTATATTGAAAGCCCATGTAAGGAATTGTTGTTTTAGTGTTTTAGATGCTCTGGTTAGTATCAGTGTGAAATGCCAGGCACAATGCCCGCTAATAGTTGTTCGTGGATGGTTTGTAGTTTACTTAATGACAAATGAATTACTTGACCTTACCCTTTCCTCAACTCACGTACAGTGGCCTTTGTCCCTAGCCCAGACTTCATTTTGGAGTCTTTTCTCCTGATTGTTGGAACTCCTGCTCTCCATAATAATGCTCTGTCCAGTACCATGTACAAACATTTTCTAATGCGACATCATTTTGTTGAGGCAGCCTGGACGAATGATGGACTGGCTGCCTGATGTTGAGGCAGCCTGGACTATCACAGTTCATTTTCATCTCAGAAAATGAACTGTGATAGTCTTAACTCTATGAAGCCCTGGTGACCAGTCCCTATGACTGTAGTCTGGATAGAGCCAGGAAACAAGATGAAGACTGACTCAGATTTATTTTAATCTGAGAAAATAGCATCAGCTGCAGTTGTTCTTCCAGAATATTTTTGTGACAGTGTCCTGGTTTTGAATTTGTTTGTGGAGTTTGAAACCCTGGGGAAGTATTTGCTTTACCACACTTCTCTTGAGTCAGGAAAACAGATCTGCCCCTGGGGACTAGGCACACCACATTTACAAAGGGACAGGCCAAACACACACTGTGTGCTCCAGAAAGGGACTCTTCAAAGACCTCCAGATCCTCAGCTCATGCTTAGCTTTCCTCATGAGCATGGTTAAAGGAAAGATTTTGCAGTGTGGATAAAAGATTCTCCTGTGACTTAATGCTTTATGGAACTGACAAGTATTAATAGTAATCAGGTTAATGATGCTGGAGTAACACACTGATTGGCACTGTAAAGGGATAAAGTTTTTTTACCAATTTGCTGTCTTAGTTAATGAGGAGCAGAAAGGAAAAGATGGTGGCTGTCAGAGTGTCCGAGAAGAGAGAAGACAAGAACCCAGTTTATTGTAGTTTTATCATTGATTTTAAATGAATGTTTCAGTTTGGGATGTATTTCACTTTTAAGAACAATTTATTTTTGTTTTTTTTAGTTATGGGTATGAGCACATGAGGTCTGGTTCACACAGAGTCTGGTGACCTTGGATTCCTCTGGAGCTGGAGTTGCAGGCGGTTGTCAGCCACTGACGTGGGTACTGGGAAATGAGCAATGCACACTCTTGCTCCCCGAGCCATCTCTCCAGCATGGACTTATTTATATGTTATATACATGTAAGAAAGGCCTTTTTCATAGAGGGAAGATGTCTTCGTGTTTATAAAAGTGTAGTAAACTAAACACTGCACACTGCTGTTGAGGGTGCCTCCTGCCCCATAGATAACTTAGCCATCTCTTCCCTTATTTTGAAAAATTCCTGTGATAATTTATTTTGTATTATTTTAATGATTTATGTGGTTGTTTCTGAAAAATAAAAATATTGGAATCCATGTTCCCCAACAATAAAATGCCATATTTAGTCATAATTTTATACACTTAGTTACAGGAATATACTTAAGTATCACATGTGTTTGAATGTGTATAACTATTTGAGGTACTTTTTTGATCTCTTGAAGATTTGATCTGCTAATGAGTTTCAAATATGAATATACTTGAGATTGGAGCAATGGCTCAGTTGTTAAGAGCATAGGTTACTCTTGCAGAAGCCTTGGGCTCGGTTTCAGCACCCACACAGTAGCTTACAACCTGTCATAGCTCCAGTTCCGGATGACTCTTCTGACCTTTACAGGCACCAGTCACTCATATGACACACTGCTGTCCATGCAGACAAAATACTCATAAGCATAGAATAAATCTAAGAAAAGAATATCCTTTTAACAAATAGAATTTCAGTTTTCTTTTCTTTCTCAGCAATGCATTGAAATTACTTTGTTGCCTGGAGCCTCTAGTGGTCTCTTAGAAACATGTCCAGAGGTAGAAGGCAGGATCTGAGTAAGAGCTGGTAGAGAACTGAGTCATGAAGGTTAGCCCTCATTGGACACTCAGAACTTAGGACTGCAGAGATCATTGTCTGAGCTATGCCCAAGATGCAGTGCTGATGTGGGTGGATGCCTTCATCTTTCCCTCTAAGAGATGGTGATTCCTGACCTTGAGAGTTCAGGGCTTCCCAGGCAGGCAATGCCCCACGCAAGGGATGGTTAGGGATAGTGGGGAAATAATCCTGGGGCCCATCTGCCTTTGGGCTGGGGGAACTCATCATGTTAGGTGCCTGTACCACATGAGCAACATTTGCACAGAATGAACGCTGTCCTGCTAAAGCTTCTAGAAACACCTTCAGCAGAAACGTGGGCAAGTTGCCATGAGGGTCACATGTGTGGCAGTGCTCATGCCAGTGCTGTGGGCAGAGCCCACTGTGCCACACATGCCAGGCGTTGTCCTTCTGTGTTGGTAGGATGGAGAAAGGTTTCCTTTTCCCAGATGCCCTTTGGGGATATGATATAACCTTCTGAGTATATTTGTTTATAATTGTAGAATATAACATCCTTTTTAAAGAGAAATTCACATATGTGCTAACTTTTTGAAAAGTATTGACTTTTTTTATAATGACCAGTGACTTCTGCTTATTTGACCATTAGAAGAATATTTCTGGATGATTATAAGGCACATAAAATATAGCAAACGTGATAAATGACGCTTGGTGAACAGCAGTATACAGAGCTGTTTCCTGCATCGAGGCCAGTTGGCAAGGCCTGTTTCCTGCCTCCCCACACCCTGCTGGATCTCCTGAAGGAGGGTGGTGGAACTGGGCTGGATTGCTTCTATTTGTCTGTGTGATTTATGTTTCTGTACCTCTTTTCTTTCACCTTCTCCAATATTGCATAATTTTAGAGGGGATTGTTTTCTTCTGTGGCAGTTAATACAATTCAGGCTGTGTACAGCATAAGATAGGGAAGAAGTTCCATATGTGTCTCTGATTTCATTAAGTTGGTTGAAACTCACTGGACTTCGAGAATTCTAGGGTGCGTTTTTGCTTATATGTTGGTAAGAGATATTGCTCCGTAAGAAAATAGTAACTCACCAGCACCAGGAAAAGGCAGCATCCAGTGAAGATGCTGGCAGAGCCACAAGACACCAGGAAGATCAGTGTAGCCATTAAGGGATTAGAGAGCCAGCCATACAGGACAGAAAGCCACAGGAGTGGAAGTGTGCCAGAATGCCTGTCCCAGTGTCCATGCCACTTGCTAAAGACTTGGATGTCGTAGCAAAATGAAAACTGAACAGCTTTGGCTAGTTGGAAACTTAAATTTTTGGACAATGCAAGACAACAGTGAGAAATATCCAAATGGGGCCAGAATTTTCCTTAGTACAGGAAGGCAAGAACCTGAAGTTTCAGGAAGGCTTATGACGTACCAGTGTCTGCTAATTAACAGATGAGGCAGGGCATGTGGCCATTTGGACACAAAAGTGTTGCCATGCAGACCATTTTGGCAAATGACTTGGAAGGAATGTATGTCTTCTGCCATCATCTTTAAAAAATAACAAAACAAAAAAACAAAAAAAGAAGCATAGTCCATCAGGAGTTTGCTTGTATTCAAAATTAAGATTATTTAAACATGATAGTTGAGTAAGCAGAAACTTCTTAGTGTTCAGAGTCTTTATTTTATGTAGTGAACTTTGGGAATTTAAGTAAAATGTGTTTCTGACATGATCTATCAAATTACTGTCAAAATGGCATTCAGCCAAGTGTTTTCTTCCTATGTGATGACACCTGACTTTTTTCTTTCTCCCAAACAGAAGCAAAACACGGAGGACACAAGAATGGGCGAAGAGGAGGAATTTCAGGCGGGTCCTTTTTCACGTGGTTCATGGTCATTGCATTGCTGGGAGTCTGGACATCTGTGGCCGTTGTGTGGTTTGATCTTGTTGATTATGAGGAAGTTCTAGGTAAGAATCAGGGTAAAATCTCTCTAGTTAGTTTGTAAGAGTGAAGATGAAAGCCCTTGGTCATCCAAGGCTTGTTATTTTCTCTCTTGTATTATTGTATATAGTTGTAGCTTCCTACTGATTCTTGATAAAGCAAAGGGCTGCCCCGGAATAGTGACCCAAATCTTGAAGATCTCTATGTAGGCTCTCTATTTATTATGGTATATGGATGCTTCCATCAAAACAAGTTTTGTTCAATTCATTTTCACTATTTTCTGCACTCTTTATTTTCTGTTCAGTTTTATTATGAGTTTTAAAAATTCTAGATCATGAACTGTTTTCTTCAGTGGGCATAGATCTGAAATAGCATCTTATTCTATAGCCCAGGTTGGCCTTGGCTTCCAGTGTAGGATTACAGACGTGAGCTGCCATGGTTGACTTGTAAAACCTTTCTTTAGAGAGGATTTTCAAGGACCGCCTACCTGTCCATGCCTGTTGAGATAGGAGTGTGTGTTTGCATGGCCGGGTGAGGGCTGGGGTGGACCATGGGGTTAGGTAGCGCATCTCCATGCTCATTGAGGAAGTTCCTGGGGGAACTTCTGGTAGTATTTCTGTTTAGTTCATATAATCTCTAAAGCTGTAAGGTTTTTATTTATGTCCCTAGGTGAGCATGCATGTGTGTGGGTACCCATGGAGGTCAGAATAGAGCAATGGATCCCATGGAGCTGGAGTTTTAAGTCATCATGAGCCACCTGATATGGGTTCTGGGACCTGAAGCTAGGGTTTTCAGGAAGAGCAGGAAGCACTCTCACTCAGCTGCTGAGACACTTCTCCAGTCTCATTAAAGTTTTTTTTTTTAATGACTTGTTTAATTTTAACCATTTAAAAAAATGGAGAGAAGTCATTTAAGTTAAATATTGTAAACACTTGAAAATCTAAAATTCATTGGTTTTTCATATAGTCACAATTTTGCACAATCTTCATCATTCTCATCTAATTTAGATTGTTTCTATTACACACTCTTTGCCAGACACTCCTCTGGCATTTTGACCTTCTGTGATTGTTTTGGGTGTTCTGAGCATAGCATGTACATGTGTGTCGCAGTTTGAATTGCCTGCTTATGCTTAGTACCATTACATGTGTGAGGCCCAGAGTCATCATCTGGGTACGGCATACTCTGTGTGTCCTGAAATCCGTGATGACAATCGTTTGTTTTCACTGTCGGCAATTATGAAGTATGGCCGTCCCCTTTACGAATCCAGTTAAGGACACAGACATGTCAGTGAGAAAACTATGCAGTTCCTAATGTTGTGTTGAAAACCTGCTCCCTCACAGTAGACCTCTTGTGCAGTCAGAGAGGAGAGCAAAGGACACCATGATATGTTTACACATGATCTGTCGCTCATTTGATGCTTTCCCCTCTTACTACCTTAAGGGAGGTGGCTCCAAAGAGATTAAAAAAATGTTTAGCTTATCATAAAGAAAAACTATGATTTCATCAACATACAGTGTTGCTAGGTAATTTGCATACTTTTAATGATAAATAACAATTTTCATGTTTTTATATGCATGCAGCCAAAGCAAAGGACTTCCGCTATAACCTATCAGAGGTACTTCAAGGTAGGCTACTGGAGATGCATCTTAAGTGGTTTTGCATCTGTCTCTAAGACCTCATTCTTACCCTCCTAACTTAGTCATCCACAGCAAGAATGTAAACGGTAGGACCAGTCTCCCTTGTAAGGTTCTTAGGAAGGGTGTGACTTGCTGTCTTTAAAATCATATTAAAGCACTGTGCTATCGATAGTCTTGAGTTACCGGCTATTACTCTGGTTTTCTTAGCAGTAGGGATAGCATCTTCATCCCTGCCTTCTTGCCAGTTTTCTTGTGTGTGTACTAAGTTAGACTTCTGTGTAGCAAAATGAGATCTGGGAATTGTTCTCTGCACCAAAATCCCTGCTGCAGTTGTGCCTTGAATTAGAGAACTGGAAACAGCGTCTTACCATCCATTTTGCATAAGGATGCTACACGTTTGCTCTGTAAAATATTGCTCTGCACTGTGGTTCTTTTCCCCGTAGTTCTTGTCCAGTGATGAATTATACACCGTGTTATTTTGGAATAATTTTTAGGGTATGAACTTATAAAACTCATTTGTTAAAGTTTGGTTTGGTTCTTCCTCCTAGCCCCACGCTCCCAGAAATAAGACTCGACTCAAAATATATTTACGGATACCTTGGCCATATAGCTGGGCTTTTCTCTGACTAGCTCATAATTTAAAATAACCCTTTTATTCCAATCTATGTTCTGCCACATGGCTGGTTACCTGGGCTCAGGTACTATGCATCTGTCACATCATCCCAGGAAAATCTGTGCCTGGCATTTTCCCAGAATCCTTTCTACCTCCCAGATGTCCCACCTCTTTTTTCATGCCTGAGCTATAGGCCATCAGTTTTATTATTGACAGGTGCCACATCGATACAGACACAAGACACATATTTCCTCTAACTCATTTGAGATGCTAAACCTATTGAAAGCATTGGCAGTGTACAGCCATTGTTGAGTGAGGGCCAAGTGAACCTGGTTTCTCACCGTTCCTTTTTAAGCCTTCCTTTTTTTCCCTTAAGTAATGGATGTCTGGTGCCAAGGACATTTTTAAGTGGGTGGCTTTAAGTTCTCCCTTGTCATTTCAAGAAGCCTCCAGTTTCACCTACTTTACCTCCAGAACCGACCACTCCACCTCAGGTTGATGCATGCTTTCTTAAAAATAATTTATTGTTAAATATCAAACTAGTCATCCTTCGCTCTGTAAAGTACTTTGTTCTCTGTTGATTTTACTTATATTTGGTCTTTATTTGAAGCTTGGGTTGCATAGATTGTTGGTAGTTTAGCCAAGTTTTACACCTCAGAAACATCAAATTATATACAGTTGTTAGGTTGTTAGAAATGGGTTGATATTTTTCTTATACTTTGGAGAAATTATTGTAAAGTGATAGGATAAGAATATTCCTAAATTGTGAGGGAAAACCTCTCACTCGTCTCCTAGAATTTTGTTAACTGTATACTTCCTGAGTCTGTAGATGCCCGCCTGTGAGCTTTGATGATGTATTCTTATGGTTTAGCTTTGCAGCAGTAAAAGGAGAGGAACTGGTAACATTTATGGTGTCTGAAAACTGCAGCAAGAGACGGTTCATTCTTAAATATGATTTCTCTCTGTTCCTGTGTCTTTCATTTCTCTTCTATTGTAGGAAAGCTAGGAGTCTATGATGCGGACGGCGATGGAGACTTTGATGTGGATGATGCCAAGGTGTTACTAGGCAAGTACACTTCTTTCTTTTTGTTAAAAGAAGTCAGATACTGAAGTCAAAAGGATATTTTGGCTTTGGTAATTATCTGCAGCAACTGTAAACATTTTTATTTATTAATTTGTTCATTTATTTATTTACATCCCAACTGCTGCCTTTCCGGTTCCTCCCTCACAGCGTCCCTCCTCCCTCCCCCTCCCCTTTGCTTCTGAGAGGGTGGGGCTTCTCTGGGTATCATCCCCCCCACCCCTGCACATCACACATCAAGCCTCTGTAGGATTAGGCACATCCTCTCCCACCGAGGCAGAACAAGGCAGCCCTCTGCTACATATGTGCCTGGGGCCTCGGACCAGCTCGTGTGTGCTCTTTGGTTGGTAGCTCAGTCTCTGGGAGCTCCCAGGAGTCCAGCTTAGTTGATACAGTTGGTCTTCCTGTGTGGTTACCATCTCCTTAAGGGCCTTCAGTTTTCCCCCTAACTCTTCCATAGGGGTCCCTAGGCTCCATCCAATATTTGGCTGTAAGTACCTGCATCTGTCTCAGTCAGCTGCTGGTGGAGCCTCTCAGAAGACAGTTATGCTGGGCTCCTGTTTGTAAGCATAACAGAGCATCATTAACGGGGTCAGGGATTGGTACCTGCACATAGGGTGGGTCTCAAGTTGGGCCAGCTGTTGGTTGGCCATTCCTCCAGTCTCTGCTCCGTCTTTGTCCCTGCATTTCTTTTAGACAGGACACATTTTGAATTGAAAGTTTTGTGAGTGAGTTGGTGTCCTTATCTCTCCACTGGGGCTTATGTCAGCATACAGGAGGTGGCCTCTTCAGGTTCAATGTCCCCACTGTTAGGCATCTCAGCTAAAGTCACCTGCATTGAGTCCTGTGAACCTCCCCCATCCCAGGTCTCTGGGACTTCCTAGAGATTCCTCCACCCTCCAAACCCCCTTACCCCACCTTCACCCCATGCCTTCCAGCTGTAGATTTCTGTTCATTCTCCTGGCCTTTTAGGTATGGGAACTGTAAACATTTTATGCAGAATATTTTGCAATTTGATAGTTTATTTTTATTGATATACTAAGTGAACACTTTTCCATCATGACTTTGCAAATCACTCTTATTAAGAGGATGTAGCTCTTACACATCAAATTTTAGTAATGATAGCTTTAATAATTCGTGTTTCCAGACTTAAGCATTTCATATTCTGAACTTAATGTTCAGAGATACAGATAATGTCCTCATGTGTTTTCAAATGAAGAACAGATTTTTTTTTTAAAGTACCATTTGACATAATTTATTATGACTGTAAGATGTAAATTTCTCCCACTCAAATACTGATTAGGGCCAGCTCTGCTTAGCATTCATAATGAGAGCAAATGAGGGCCGAGTGTTCAGTGTGATATGACCGTAGATGAAACTGTACATTTCTCGAGGTTTATATAAGTTAGTTTTGAAATAAAACCATGGCAGAAAATATCTTTAATGTCCTATTTGTATTTATAAGTTTACATGAAAACATGAACTAGTGGTTTTTAATCACATTTTTTTGTTTTGGCACTCATGGATTCCTCTCTCTTTGTAATTACGTTACCAGCTAAGTTTTCTTGAAAAAAAAAATAAAGATTGGTATTCCCTCATTGTTTTAAAATACTGTCTTACTAGAAAAGATAGTGCTGATTTGAATATGCAAATTTGTGTACTGTGGCCTGTTATTTCTGGTTTTAAGTAGCTCACTTCCTTTTCTTTACTCTAAAGAGATATGTATTAAAGCTTCAGATCAAATTATTCAGCAAAGCAGTAGCTGTGGCCAGATCAAATTATTCAGCAAAGCAGTAGCTGTGGCCTGATATTGTATATGCACTAAGTTTAATGGCATGCTAAATAAACCATTTTGTGAATTTATGATGATGAAGAAATAGAAAGGTAGTGTAGCGGGTAAGCAGCTTTGCGTAGTTAGGTTTTACTTCCTTTTAAAACAAATTCTAAATATGAAACAGTTTTAGTTGTGGTCAGCTGTAGTACAGCCTCTGACTTAGCTGAAGCATGGAAGCTTTGTATTTTATATGTAGTGATGTGAAGCACTTAGAGCACATAGGTTAATGAAATAACACAAGAGCTTTCTCTGACTCTACAGTGGTAGCATTTAAGGTAGGGAGAAGAATCATTCTCACAGGTCATGGGTGGAGATGCAGATCTCTGTTCATAGCATCTGGAGATGTAAGTTAAATGGAAAAAACCCCTGGGCTTGTGAAAAAAAGATTAAATACTAACTGCAGTTGGTGTCTTTCCTCACCCTCACATGTGAAAACTTATGGGGTCTAGTTCTTCAATTGACAACAGCAGAGAAGTCAACTGCCATCTTTACAGGTAGCCAGGATTCTGTTTTCTCTGGTATGTCAGTATTGCTGGTAGCCATGCTATGTGGAGAAATTATGTTGTGAATGACCTGAAATGACCAGGCTTTGGTTACAAAGGCAAAGGTTGTGATGTTCCTATTTCTTCCTGTCGTAACTACCACCCGCTTTTCTTCCCCAAATTTTAGGGCCTTTCAGTGCGTAGTAGGGAACTGACTTCACATCTCAAGGGTCTTTCCCTACCCCAAGTCATTTCCCACTGGAGACAGTCATGATAATTTACATCTTTATTTCTTCTATTCGGATGGTCCTTTTTGGCAACAGTGCAAGGGTCTTTGCAGTAAGACACCTTTCATGGGCAAGAGGAAGAGTGATAGGGGTTGTCCTCCTCCAACACCCCCACCCTTGCCGATAGTGGCTGCTAGAGCCTTCCTCAGGGTTCTTGTACGTAGGCAGAGAGGATTCTTATCAGTTCATTTTAACTTACGGGGCCACGAATAAGTTCTAAGACCGTATAGCACTAACCGAGTTAAGTGTTTGGTATGAATGACCATATTTGAGTGTCTGGATGCCAGCTGAGATGCTGCAGGCTGTAATCCCCTGGCTTGCGTGCTCCGGAGCACCCACAGTTTACTCTAGGGCATATGATCAGCTCTGGTTCATTGGTGTGCAGATTGGAAGGTTGTCAGAAGCATTTGCTTTGATCTCTGGTATCACTTTCTCCTATCACTGTCCACAGAGTTTGCTGATACTCTTTGCCAGTTTTCTTACTCAAGACTCTAGTAGGAAACAGAACCTGCTTATGAGCTGGGAGGAGCGTGAGGTTTGTTGGGTGGATTGAGGCTTGACTTGGAGGTGTGCTTCTTACCTGGTTTCTTTATTTTCTGTATTACCTTTCTGTAATCTGTGACCACGATCCCCCCGCCCCCTCTTTTGAGATCACTCTGCCTAAGCTTGGTTTTTACCACCTAACTACTCTTCTTGTTTTCTCTTTCTCTCTTCCTTTATTCTTATGTAGGCCTGACCAAAGATGGCAGTAATGAAAATATTGATTCTCTTGAGGAAGTCCTTACTATTTTAGCGGAGGAGAGTTCAGATTGGTTTTATGGTTTCCTCTCATTTCTCTATGATATAATGACTCCTTTTGAAATGCTAGAAGAAGAAGAAGAAGAAAGTGAAACTGCAGATGGTGTTGATGGTACGTCACAGAATGAAGGGGTTCAGGGAAAGACTTGTGTCATTTTGGATTTGCATAATCAGTAACTTCGACTCAGGGATGAAAATCAGTGTGTCCTAAAATGGAGCAGCCTCTTCCTCCTCCCCCTTTGCTTACGCAGGGCTCAACGTGCAGTGGGGCAGTTGTGACTTCAGATAAATACCAACCATGTGATCCTGATCCTGCCCAGCACAGCCACTTAGCTAGCCCCTCGCTTGGCTCTCTCTACTCCCAGAAAGGAAGTGGTATCCCTCATTCCTATAGCTGTTCACAAAGTGCTTTGGAAATGATGTTCTTGGTAGTATAATTGGTTTCTGTATCATTTTATTTCAACTTATGTATTCACTGAACTAAGTTGGAAATTGTGTTGTATTTAACCCTTGCTGCTTGTCTTTCTCACACTTCAATGATAATTCTAATGGGAGTGATTCTAAAATATTTCTCGCATGACTAATAAGCTAATGCTTCTCTGTTGACCTTAAACTTGCCTGCTGTATAGTGATGGCTCTTTAAGAAGCTGGTACTTTTTAATCTGTAATTTCTTTAGGCTAATTGACTAGTCATATACATTTCCACAAACTTGTTAAGTTCTGTATTAATGGTGCTTTTGACATAATTTTAAAATCCCATGTTTTTGCCTTAGGATAGTGGAGTATCTGAATTCAGACACGAACAGGTCTGAATATGTCTATTTCTGAAATCAAGATTTGTTTTCAATTTCATTTTCAAATATATATATATATCTAGAGAAGGTAATTCATAATTTTCTTTTTAGGTCACCCGCTTACGAAAGAGGGAGAGTGTGATGTGCATCTTGCAGAATGTTGTACATATTAAAACTATCTAGCCTGAAGTAGGCTTTTCCATTTTTTACTAACTTATTACCTGTTGGTTTGTGAGTTATGTATAATATAATGTTTAGAATTATAAGTTAAATTTATTGAAGTGGTCCTTCAGAAAATTTCCTGTCCCCAACTATGAACATGGGGATGTTCCTGTCCCCAACTATGAACATGGGGATGCTAAGTCAAATGGCTTTGACTTAGCTTTTTGAAACAGAGTTTGCTTCAGTAATGCAAAATCAGTCATTAGCTCTAGAAGTGTATATGAATCCATTTCTAGAAAAGGACATTGTTTCCCCAGTGACAACCCTTGTGATGGAGTAGAGTGCCACCTAAGAGGTTTATGGCTGCTCTTTGAATGACTGTCAAGGGTGTTTAGCTCCCATTGACACCTCTAAAGTTCTGTTCAGCTTTGGGTCCTCATGTGTTTTTAACCAGAATACACTGGAGTTTTAGACAGTTTTATGTAAGTATTGTTCCCAATTATTCTTTGTTTGTACACATTTACCTTCTTAAGGAGGTCATCAACCATTTGCTTTGGGATAATGAGGCACCTTTTGTTCTGGGGTGATGAAGTACAGTTCCCGAAATCAGAACCCAGGAATTCTCTCTTTAACTATTGCTACACGTCTTGTATGTGCTTGCACGTGCCACTCATGGGCCAGATCTTCTCAAAGCTTAGATGGCTGCTAAGAGTTTTTCTCCTTCTTGTGTTCAAACAATATGTTTTACTCTGTCAGTGAGGACTTGCTCAGAAACTTCTGGCTGATGCTCAAGGATACAAGCACTTCAACTCAGTCCTCAGAGACATAGTAAAATGAGGATTTTTTAATAATCGTTCCCAAAGTCATTTTAGTTCTCCTCATGCTCATGACTAAATTCATTTTGACATAATCAAAGGTTAAACGTTTTAAATTCACAACCTTAGGTCCTAAACTCAATTAAAGTCACTTACCCAAATGGCTGAGAAACGGTTTTCAAAGCAATTTTGTTTGTGTGTCATGACTACTAACTGTGGATGGTTTTAGTCAGAAATGAATAAGTAAGTTTCTGTGTTAAAAACATTTGTAATTATTTTCTCATCAGGTTTTGTATTGTCATGATACTAATGCACATTTTATGTACAGAAATTAATTATGCCCATTTTCCCAATTGTAAAGCAAGTGCTCGGCATGGTAACTTCCCGACAGTTTTATACCACCTCCAATCAGAGCATCTGAAAAACCTTAAGTGATGAGAAAATACAGGCAGCTGATGAACCCCTGACTTCTGTGACTTCCTTCAACTTGTGTCTAAGGCTTTTTGTGTGTGTGTGTATGAGAATAAAGTTATTGGCAAAAATGTGGTCTAAAGTAAATGTAACTTTTCATAAATGTTAATTGATTACATAAACCAAAGTTGTGATTTTAAAATTTATTATGTAATTTTGTTTCATAGGTATTTTCTTCATGTCTTACATTTATGGGCCGACTTTGAAAGGCAACTTTGTATTCAGTGTATATGAGTGTTCATTTAGTTACAGAGTTGTAAATCACTGTATTAACTCTGCCTTTTCAGTTTTCATGTAAAAAAATCTGACATGTGCTGTGCCCTCAATGTAGCATTGGCTCTCAAAGTGGCTGTCCAGCCTGCTCATGTGCTGGGCTATTCTTCTGGTTTCAAGTTCAGTTAAATTGGGAAGGGGAGAGCTGGAGATTGTGGTTGGTTCGTTGACTACTTTCTGCTGTTCTTTCACTTGGAATGTTGAATGATGGGATGTAAGCTGGCGGGTTTCCAGGAGCTGACCTTACTAACTCAGAAGCCTGGCTGTCAGTGTGCTGCCTATGGATCCTGCAGAAGCCATGCACGGGATGAAGTGCTGGCTGGTCTTGCCTGCTCATCTTGCACTTGAGTCTTTTTCTGTACAAATTGCCCCTGCCTTGCATCACTGTCCAGACATGTAAGAAAGGCCTCTTCTGTGTTTAAACCCAGGTTGATATGTATTTACCCTTGTTATTCTAACTACAGTGGTTTTTAGCTCTCTTAATATTGGCAACTGTAGAGAACTGTGGAAGCAGAGATAGGCCAGCTGCTTATCTTATGGCTGGGCAGTGCCTCATGGAGATTGGTACTAACATCCCTTTCTTAAGAAGACGCTGGGTTAGCCCTGTAACGTGACACAAGTTTTCTAGGGTATGGGCTGTGGAGTTTCCATTAATTGGGATGTATATTGGAACACCGAACAAGGAATTCAGTGACTTATGTTCATATGTTGATCGATAGGGCAGGCATGGCATACTCTTTATATTTGCTGAAGCCAACCTGTCCTCCTCTTGAGTAGTTAAACTTGGGTTTTGTGTAGTCCGCATTGGGAGTGGGTATTGTATTCCAGTGTAGAAAGGGGGAAGGTGAGAAGCTTGGACTCCAGTCTCTTTAGGGAGCATGGGAGTGACCATGGGACCTCAGTGGGAAGGACGGGAATGTACTGGAAGGATCTGTCACCTGAAGGAGCTACTCAGATACCATAACAGAGTCCTCCTTCTAAAGTTCTTCCTTTTGCATGTGGCAAAACCATAGATCCAGCTGTTGGCTTAATCATCCACGTATTCACGCCATTGTGGATATTACGATTTGAAAATGTGTTTGTAGTAATGTGTCCATGGCAGTTGCTAAAAGAGCATAAAGTAGGCAATTCTCTCTAAGGGAAAAACAGATTATTTTTTCAAATTTCTGTTAAAGAATTCTTAGTCATTCCATATGTAAACAACAATTACCATGAAGACCAGCAGAGTTAACATTCGGTGACTGCTGATTGGGGTCCGGGGAGGAATCTGGAGAAATCTGCTGTTGCTTTTTTTCCCCATTACATTTTCTTACTGTTTCCATCACGACTGCCTTAAATTGGGCCGCCTTCTGTCAGTATTTAGATTTCGGTGGATTACAAGTAGCCAGAGGTTGGGTCCATCCCCTCCCCCCTCATAGAACTTTTCTCAACAGTGCTTGGGATCCATTTGCGCTGTTGTAAGTAGCAGTGCAGTATCTTTTATTGCTTAATGGGATTCATTTTGTCCCTGGGGCACTGGTAAAGACAGAGAAGAAGAAAGTGAAGTTTTTTATGTTGGTGTTTCACAGTGTGAATCCACAGCAGCCAGAGACAATACGAACAGTAGTAATTTACCTCTGCTGATCCTGTGGCCTTCGTGACCACCTTTATTTCCTTTAGTGCTGTAAACACTCTCCAAGCTCTTCTGCCATCCATTCTGTCTTTGCATTCCTCTGGAGATGTGATTCTTTTATGCTTTTTGCTGTTGTTGTTGGACCCTGGCTTTGGTTCCACTGACCCCGTCTTTATATTTCTTTCCATTACAAAATTTCTTCCCGGCCATTGCTTTTTCTCCTTCAGACATTTTTATAGTTTGCTGGTTGTAAACCCAAGCCTTCCCTTAGTCTACCCCAGCCTGTCTTCCCACCATTCACCTCCCACTAGCTCAGCCGCCTCCTCCCTGAAGCCACTCCTGTTACATGCCCTACTTTTCAAATACCACAGACTTGGATACACACTTCAACCTCTGTTCCCTGTCTGCTTCATCTTGAGAATTGCCTTTTGCATCGCTTTTCCTGCCACTCTTGAACAAGCTGGGTCTCAAGGTCACCTTTCTCAGTGCCATTGTCCCTACTGCTGGGAAAACCAACTTGAGGACGCTAGGATGACAGGAACCAACATTTCTTAGCAGCATGCAGGCTTCCCTCCTGCCCTGTTGTGACTTTTAGAACCCAGTTTTCCTGATCCTGCTCTTCCTCTGTTTCTGGTGTGTTCATGTGTTAATTTCTTATCTTCCAAGGGCTTGGATCTTTCCTGTCGGTTTTCTCTCCTTTAGAACCTAAGTAGGAGAGTTGTCAGTTAATTGGTTGCCCTAATCTTTTCATTGAAAAAATTCCTCCGAAGTCACTGTTTGTAGGTTTTTAAATTTTTAAGTAATTATTTTTTTCCCCAGTGAAAAGTAGCTTAAGCCAAAGCTTGGAACTGCAGTTTGCTGCACTTGGACAGTTTGTTTCGCTTTGATGCCTTTCACCAAATCTAAAGCTTAAAGTGCAACATTCTTTCATAATGTTTTATGACCCTGGCAGTAATCCAGTGTTCTGGGTTGTTGGCATTTCATCCGAGTAGCCCATTCCGGTTCTAATGAGTGGTGTGGGGCATAGATACCCCACCTTTCATTTTAGTGGGAGTCTCGGCTGCCATGGAAACAGTGCAGCAACGGAAGAGGACATCCAAGGTCCTAGTGTGTAGATGTTATATTCTCATCCCTTTGATACATTAAAAAGTGCTCACATATTTAAGGTTGGTGTTATAGAGGTAGGATTGGTATTTTATTCTGAATTACTTAAGCTTGTTAGGCAGCGCTGACAGTGTTTGTTACCCAGTGGTGCACTGTTATTGATCATCAAGTTTTGCCTTTGTTAAGTAATTGTTCTTCTGATGCTGTTATTAGGTCTCCCACAGAAAGCAGGTAGCTAATCACTACTATCCTTTCCCCTCCGCCCCCCTCCTCCATGCGGCCAATGGCATGGCATTCTCAGACTTTCCCTCTCCAGAATAATGATCATAACATTTTGACTGTAATAAATGACTCTCTCAGATGGGCTATCTCGTTGACTACAAGTAGAGGTTAAGGGTGGAGGATGTGAGAAATAAGAGTAACAGGAGCACACCTCGTTCCAGAAGTGGGGTTGTGACTGGAGTGTGGGGAAACAGTGGCCGTTGTAGTTTGTAGTATGGTAACCCTTAGGTTTAGGGCTCCTGTTTGATACTCTTCAAACTTGCTGTCAGGTATCCATTTGTAAATCCCTTGCCCTCTCCCATGGTAAGCACTGTGTCTCCCATCTGATATACCTAAGGGTTGGATTGGCAGCTTAGGACGCCACTTGAGAAAGCCTGCCAGTGTGTGAATATAAAATAACATTTATGAGAGTGGGAAAATAGAAAAGGAAAATCAATTAACTGAGATCTAAGTACACCCCTGTTGGAAAGAGTGTGTTGAAAGAATATAGCACTGATGTTTGTTATGTTACAGGGTCAAAAACAAAAAAACAAACAAAACCCCAAACCTTTTATCGCAACTTTGGTTTTCCAAGAGTGAAAGTACAAAACAATTGCAAAGGCTTTAGAATAATAAGCAAGAATGACTTTTTTGCTTATGTATTGTTTGCTTATGGAACTTTAAAACATTGAATTTGAAATGACAATGCTGGCTCAAAGATTAAAATGATATCAAATAGCTGTGTGGTTAGCAGTGTGATACCAGCGGGAACAAGGGCCCCAGTCCTTTCTACGTCATCTGTGGCTTGAGAAGTCTACTGCCTGCAGAGAGAGGCCATGGCAGTTGCCAAGCCACAAAGGTCTAATGCAAATTATGCATTAAAATCTTGAAGGTCTAAATGCCAATTATGGTGCTGACTGGGCCTCAGGTTAGTTATAATGTGTTCCTCTTAAGAGTATATTTACTGAAGTCTTAAGGCTATATTTCTGGTTTATGTTTACTGTCCTTTAATGGTGAACTTCAGCACTTTAATTTGTTTCATAGAAATAACAGTTTAATTTATAGGTACTGAATTTTAATTTCCTCAACATTGTGTTTTCATAACCTCTTTTTATCTTGTAAATACCAACAGAAGGACCTGGTGGGTTAGCCAAGAGGAAAACTAAGGCTAAAGGTATTATTTTCTGTTTTGTCAAGCGGCCTCTAGTGAAGCAAGTTCATGTTTGATGGCGCATGATGTTTCTGACGGCAATGCAGCCACAGTTAATAGTATTGCCTTTTGATTTGGGCGCTCTGTCTTATGAATCGCTTTTTGAAGACTAAATTATAGACTTTTGCTTCTTCTAGCTAGCCTGTAATTTTAATTAATTTCCCTTTCTTGTTACCAGGTCTTTCTAACAGCCTGTACATTAAGAGTTTATCAACATAGCTGACTACATTTATTGGAATGTGCCTGTGAAATTTACATATACACATCTTCTCTTGCTTCCTAAAACCTTTTATGGTCTGATTTTTTTTTTTTTTTTTAAAAAATACTGTACAATGGTGAATCCATCAGCAATTGATTTCATTTCTCCCAAGGCTATGAGGATGCTGTCCTAAAGCGTAATAAAAGCCAGTGTGATCTAACACTGAACGTTAGGCTTATAACCTAGAGCACTGGGTTGTTGGTACAGGGTGTGCTGTGTTTGATATTCTAATGCATTAAACTCGCTAGACCTGTGTGATATGATATGTAAACTAACATTGCATTATTACGGCCTGTATATCCTTACATGTAAATACTGATGCTCTTTAGGGGGGATGGCATGGAAGACATGCATGATTTTCTTTAAAAATCTTAGGACAGTTTTTTGTGTGTTTAAGTACTTGGCATATTTGTAATTTCTTGTGTGCTTAAATCATTAATATATAAGACTTTTACTATGGGATATGCAGGGTTTTTAGTTTTCATTTTCAGTTTTAGGTTGAGAAAACTTTAATTTTTAACTAGTGTCTCACTAAAATAATTCCCAAGAAGAAAATAATGTCCTTATCATTTTATTTTTATATAAGCCACTTTGAACTAAACTGGCAGTAAATTGTAATCCTACCTCCTGTTCTGTTAAGGTAACTTAAGCATCCAGAATAAAATTTTAAAAATATAGTGCAGAATAAGAGCTGACAACAGTGTGCAAGCGTTTTACAATTTGCCGTGCCATTGTCTGCTGCTCTGAGAACGGCCCTGAAGCGGGATGCAGACTTGCACACGGTTCTGTCGAGCTTGAACTGGTCTTTTTATTGGTGGTCAATGAGTTTTTTGCTAACCGACTCTCTATAGACCACGCAGAGAGGTACTGTCCTTTGTGAGAAGCACATGTCCAGAGTTCACCCTGAATGCCCTTGTGTTACACGAACCTTAGACACATCTTGCTAGGACAGACATCTTTCACATTTTATTAGATCTTTCATTTTGTTTGTGATTGATTAATTGCTGCTTTATACAGGAACATCTTTTATAATGTCCTGGTGAGAGCAGAAAGTGACGTGCAAAGCTTTTGCTGACTGCTCAGTTACACTTTATAAGATGTAATGTGGATCAGTATTTTATCTGAGACTTGGAAGTGTCTTGACTTTCCATTTAGTTGCTCTCTCTTGCCCTCAGAGCCTGGAGAATGTGTTCATTGACTTCTGTGGCTTTCCCAAAATTACCAGGGAAATGTACTTAAAGAAAAAAATACTGATTTTATGAAGTTGACTGTAAGCATAAAAAGTTCATAAAAATGTTGCTATTATAAATGTTATAGGTAACAAAATTTAAACTTTTTATATTCGGATTTTGTTTAATGTTGTGAAGAATTAAGTGATATTTAACTCATCTGTGTACCTTTATTCTGAAGGCCTGTAAGCATAACTTTTAAGGGCATGACAGTGTGTTCAAGCCGAAAGTTTTTAATTATGGCTTAAAAACAAGTTAAAATTTGTTTTCATAGTGCCTGTGTTCCTTTACTTATGACATCATAGTTAGGAGTTAACTCTTTACTGCCCTAATGGATGGGCTCACCTTATCAATGTTGCATGCCAGCCTGTGTTAACACAAGTCAAGCCATATTTTAAGCTGGAAAAATAAGATGAAATAGTCCCAGAATTTATTTCATAGCTAATACTTTATAGCGGTTTATATCTCTTTTTACTCAACATTTGACCTAACTCCTGAAGGAGAGAGTTCCAGTGTCGGGGTGGGTAGGAACAGGGCAGTGCATCAATGAGGGCATCTAAGAAGCCCTTCTGTGATTTAAGAGGTGTGGTCAGTAAACATTTTTTCCTTTGATTGGAAAACCTGAAAGCTAAAGAACCTACCAAAGAAGAGCTCAAGAAGGAGAGAGAGAAAGCTGCGCCTAGCAAGAATGAAGAGAGAAAAGGGGGGAAGAAGGAGGCTGGAACGAAGGGGAGGAAGAAGACTGACTCAGACATATCCCAGAAAGCATCTCCTGGAGGTAAGAGAGACAGAGACAAGGAGAAAGCCAACTCAGACAAAAGTGCTAAGTCCAGGGAAACCCGGAAGAAAGCAGCAGAGACAAAGGCTGTTCCTAGTAAGGTGGCTTCCGGAGACAAAGACAGGAGAGGAAGAAGCTCCTCCTTACACGCTCATGTCGCAAAGGAAAATGGCCAGAAGAGAAAGAACTGAAGGCCTGCTGTTAACGCCCAGCAATGGGTGACCTTCGTGACTCCAATTTGCTGCTAAAGGGCAGAGGAAATAAGGGATTGTTCAGACTGGGGAAATGATTCATATTAGTCACTGAATGTGTTTATTGGTGCTCAATAAGTCATTTCTGTGAAACAAGCATACTTTGTCATCCTCTCAGTTTCAAAAAAAATGAAAGTTTGTGTTATAAAATGTAGTGACCTATTGTTCTTGCTATGTGTATAATATGAATTGTAATGGTTTAAATCCTGTATTAAATCCTTCTGTTGAGGTAAGTAAGAATCTGGAGATATGAGCAAGGAGGTATTCAGCTAGGCAGGGTCTTCCCTTTCTGCCCCCTTCCTGCTTGTCTTGCCTGGCTCTCCCCAGCTTCCACCTCACACCTCATTTGTTAGGCCGTTTGCCCTTTAGGCTCCTTCCAAGTTTGCCGTCCCTTCTACCTCCATGTCTTCCATGTTCTGTCCAGGTTCAACTCTCCCAGTCTTACGCCTCACCTTCCTGTCTCCTTAGACGTCCTTAGTTGCCTCTCCTCTTTTTACCTAGCTTCCTGTCTCTAACCCCTCCTTCCATTACGTGAACAACAACAACAGCAACAAACAGAGAGCCTGTTCACCCCACACCGGACACGGACACATCCTTCTGAGTTCGGTGTGTTGCCAAGAGTTTTATCTAGGAGAGCATTTCCAAAGCTTTTATTTCTGTTAGCTTTATAGACTCGGAATCATCGAAAGACTTTGGTGTCACTCACTGCGGTAGTTTCTGGTTCACTGTTTTTCATTTGTGGTTAGATGGCATATACTCTTGTTTGTATAATGATTATTTACCATTTCCAAACACTGCAAATTTGAGATCAAACTTCTTAGCCTGTCGGAAACAGTTAATAAAGAAAATATTAATGAGAGACACATTTCTACAAATGTTGTATGCTGGTCTGTGCATGATGCTTTAATTTATCTTTAAGTTACATATTGATTAAAAAGTCTGACCAGGATATGGTGGGTGCATTATGCATGTGATCCCAACGCTGAGAGATGGAGACAGGAGGACCAGGAGTTTGGGGTCCTCCTTGGCTACATACAGAAGCCTGTCTGGGCTGTGTCAAGATCCTGTCTCACCCCCCCACCCCCACACACACACACTGAACTAAAATAAAAGTAACTTGATAATAGATTTAAAAACTTTATCAGAAAGGCTTTAAGTTTTAAAAATAACTTTTTTACTTTTTTTATGAAGAGATTTGAAAGAGAATTTTTTTTTTTTGGCCTATTTAAAAGGCACTAAAACCAGAATAAGTAAAAAATGTAGAACAAACTTTCTTTTTTTTCTTTTTTCCTTAAAGGCCAACAGATTTTTCTGCTTATAAACAGCTAAGTATTAAACTGTGAGAAATCCCAGCTCACTTAAATGTATCACCAAAGGAGACTTTCTGGACATACACCAAGATCTCTATTATATTCTTGGCCCAAAGAAATTACACTATGTGATGACTTGATTCTCCGTGTTGGTTAGTCAGGATATTTTGTTTTGTTTTATAATTTTTTTTCATCAAGTACCAGACCACATACACAGAAAATAAGGGGATCTGTGTCTCCACTGACTGTAGCTTCAGATTGATGGCATCCCCAGTTCAGATCTGTGATGAGAAATTCTTAGTTCGATTTCCAAAATCCTGGTCATGCTAATTTGGCCCATTTTATTCTTTGCAAGGTCCAGCCACGTGAAGAAGACAGGCTTTAGAGACATTGCCTTAATTTTCTGGAGGGTTCTTGTGGAATAAACTCCCATGGAGAATCTGTTGAACATTCTTTTTAGACCACTTGGTTTTTGAAACAAGGATTTGGGATGGAGCATGAATACGTGACAAAGCGTTTTGACATTTTCCATTCACAAATGGACTTCTGGGACAACAGAGAACCTGCAAGAATAACTGACAAGCAGGAAAACCACCATTTAGAGCAGTTTCAGTGTCTTCAGAATGTATCCTGGTGTTTGATTTTCCTGCGAGATACATGATTTAATTTTTTAAAAAAATTACCTGCAAGAAATTGAATGATGTTTTCCCTACAGGCAATCCCCCCATCCCACCTGCCAGAGAGAGGCACAGCATTTAGTGGGGTCATTTTTATTATTTTTACTGTAGTTTTGACGTTCAGTGGCAAGGGAGTTTAAAGTATAGGAATGCCACGCTACGTTGTAGGCAGTGAGAGGGCTTACGGAACAGGATGAACATAAGCGGTGAGCACTGTTTGGCCTTTGAAAAGATGCTATAACCTTCTTTAGATCTAGAAGTACTTCTTCCTCTGAATAGCAGCACCCAGGAATTGAAAGAGAACTCAGGGCCCATGGGCAGTCACAGGAGAAGTCGCTCATGGCACCCAGCAGAAATCCTGACGTGCTACTAAGCACTTTACATTTTGGGGAATGTTTGTGAGTCGGAACTGGATTTATTCTCCCTTTCTCTCCCTTCCCCTGTCCGTCTGTCCTTTCTAGGATACAAATAGTTACACTGAATTTCTTGGCATTCCCATTTGGTCCAATGTATTAGCACCCAGAGTTCAGTTAAAGTGTGCAGGTGAGCCTCAGCCAAAGAACAAGATAAACCTGGGTGGTGACTGAGATTGAAAATTCTGTTCCATTCTCAGATTTTCTCAGGTTTATTCACGTGGTAGTTTCTGTTCATCATCTTGCTATCTGAGGATAATTAAATCCTATGGCTACAGTAGAAGTCTGCTAAACACAATCTGTGATTCCCTGTAGCTAGCAAATAAGACTTTCAGGGATACACTTGAAAAGCAAAAGTAAATATTTAAGTTTTTGTCACACCCCTAACATTTATACTTACTGAGATAATGCTGTAAAATTTTTTAAAAAATGACATTGCTTTAATTTATTTAAATCTTGGAGATCCAATACATTTGAGGAACAGATACCCTTAAAGTTTGCTTTCTAATAATGCTTTCAAGCAAGTCAGCATTTCTAAGAATATCTTTTTTTCTCATTGTCTAACCTTCAGATGACATTGTTTCAAAGCATTGTATCATCAACATCTGCTTTCTCCTTTGCTGGCATTTCCCTGGCTGATAGTATTCCTTGTGAATTTCAGTATGTTTATCTTCATGCCATGTATAATCACTTTGAGTCTGACTTCCTGCTTGATTTCCATGGTCTAATGAGGTACACATTAGTAGGTGTAGAGCTGAGTGAATTCTGAAGCTCACAGGGAGTATGCTATGCTAGAACCACTTTTCCCTCCAGGTTTTTACCTCTGTAGTTCTGATTCCTGTGGGAATAAGAATCCCACTTACATGACTGAACGGAAGGGAATAAACAATTATGATTTATTATTTTAAGTTATCTGTAGTCCTTTTCCATATGCCGGGTGTGTCAGCTCGCCTCATTTATTTCGTCATCTGGTAATGCCATTTGGAAACATTTTCAAAATCAATGCTGTGAATTATCGCAACACAACATACACGTTGGCACTTGTGGTTTTGCTCATCTGTTGGTAGGTTGTGTCACCTGTGTCAGAGTGGCTTTGGGTAGGCCGCACATGTCTGAGCCACCCACACTCTTGGCTCCTCGGGTTGGCTCCTCGGGTTCCTTCTCCTCTAAAGAACATTGATGATAATGAACCTGTGGAATCTCAGCAAGGGGCTAAAGAGAGGCATGGGAGCGATGGTTCCAGTCTTACTTCTGTGGACACCCTGAGAGACAAGTGCCTAAGTTCTCAATCCTTTGTACTCCATGCAAATGTCTTCATGAAGGTTTCAGCTGCAATTGTATTTTTTTTCCTGAACTGAGGGCTAGAGAAAATACTAGTGGATGCCACACCTGTGAGGCCTAAGAATGTTCTGGTCTCTACGTCTATGACTGCAACATGGAAACAGGATTTGAGATTCGACCTTCGGTCAGCCACATGTAAGATAAAAATCTAAGTTTGATACTCAGAACATGTTTTCTGCCAAGCGGCTTCGTGCTCTTCACGGGTTGACAATGAAAACATACTCAATCACAAATGCCTGGTTGAACATGTGTCACTTACTTGGTTACCATGAAAATAGTCATTATTCTTCAGGAAGTGAGAACATGTTTGGGGATTTGCCATTACTTAGGGATGGTCTCCTGGGTTCCCTTGGTTCCATGGGTAAGTCCATTTCCATTAGATTACATAGCAAGATTTGATATTGTATACCATTGTGAGGTCTAGGAGAATGAAGTTAGGTGGTTATTCTAGTTTAGCTACTAAAACCTTGGACTCTGTGCTCATCTCTAGGCCCTTCCTGAGCATTGTCTTCCTTCTCAGAAGGTCATGCCCTCCTGGTCAGGTGAAGGGTCTAGGATTGCTGCAATCGATGAGACAGACCTGTGCTCTGAACAGTGTCCACTGTTACAGTGTGGGCGAAGGAACACTGGTTCCCTGCAGACGAGGCGCTCGGCAGGCAGTGATCTCACACTGTCCTGCTTCACTCAACACTGGCAGCCTCTGGGTTGGTTTCCATTTTTTGCCTCCTCCTTTCTTTGCCTCTGTCCCAATAATACAGAGCTGAACAAGACTGGCCAGAATGGATATTTTACTGTAAGAAGCCATGGGACACAGATCCCATCCTGACCCTTGACCTGCAGGAATTTTAGACCATGAAAGAATGTGATGGAATGTCAATGTAATGATAAATACAGCCAAGGTTCTTTATTGTGAGCTTTTGGGTTCTTCCTGGTCTATCTGAAGAGAACATTTTTATTATTAGAAGCCAAAGGGTGAGTATTACATGGCAGATACAGTTTCACAAAAACCTTTTTCCCCCCAAGGGTATTGGGGATTGAATGCAGACACTACCCATGCTTAAACAAAGACTAGTCCTTAATTCTTTTTGTTCTTATTTTGAGACAGAATCTCACTAAGTTGTCCTGCTGGCTTGCCACCTCTACCTCAGGCTGGCCTTGATCCTCCTGATCTAATCTTAACCTCCTGATATTGTAGACATGCACCACTACCCCACGTTTCATGAAAAAAATCAGAGGAAAAAAAAAAACCCAGTAGTGAACTGCAGTCCCATATCTTACTTGCTCAAGGATATAACTGCATAAACTAGATTTTTGTTTTTTATTTGGCTTGATTTTCTTTTCACAGACATCAATTTCTGCAAGAGGCTTTACATTAGTCAGGTCAATTCAAAGCTTTTATTTGTGATAGTGGCGTTTTCTAAATGTTCCACAGTATTTCTCACTCACTGACTCTCTCTCACTTGACAGCCCCTTCACCCCTGGAGAATCTGAAGTGTCACTGACTTGATGGGGACTCAGGGAGATGGGCTGTCAGGTGGACAGAATCCCCCTAGTGACATGCTGTGAATGAAGGACTGAGGTAGTAAAACAAAGTACAGGTAATGCTCCTGTGGCAGTTCCCTCTGCTGAGAATCTCCTTGTGTGGGACCCAGCCCAGCTAGCATGTTTGCACCTACGGTGTGGGCGTGTACGGTGTGGGCGTGTGGCTTACCTGGGAGCACCCTTACTTCTTTACTTGTTCCCATGATGGTAAGGAGGGGACACTCTGTTTAGTCCTCGTGGAGTCCTTGCTGGTCCTAAATCCACACTGTTAGGAAGGAACTTTATTGTCAGTATTTGTACAGTGACATACACTTCCTCTTTCTGAATTCTTGTCTTTCCTGGATCCAGAAAAAAAGATCCCTTGAATTAAGAGCACGACTATTTATCAAGGAGGCAGCTTTTGGTTCTGGTGATCTCAGACTCTTGCTTAGTTCTGATCTGTTGGTTTGCCCAATAAGATCTGTGTTTATTGACTATACAGAGCAGGAACAAGAAGAAACTTCAGCATGGCCGATTAGCATCTATGCCATTTTGGTATATTGAGTTCCCAGGGTATCTGTCAGGTTTCGTGTGCTTGTTAGCCTTTATCTCGGGATGTGTTGATATGCGTGTGGACCAGTGGCTTGTCTCAGCATCAATTCTTCTCGAGTGACAGTAGCTGGAAGAACCTGGAGGGGTAAGATCAGAATTTCTCCCAACCTCTACACAACAGTGTCAACACACTAAAGACTAAATATGTTTTTAAAAGATCTTAGGTTTTAAATTTATGTAGAATTTTTCTTGTCTTTGGGTATGGTTAGTAACTAGAGATGACAGGAAGTGTGCAGGAGGAAGTGTATAAGTGATTATAGACAATACCCATTTTTATAAGGGACTTGAACATCTTTGGCTTTTGGTACCTTGGAGGTCCTCGGTCTAATCCTCCCTGGATACCAAAGAGCAGTGTAATTCTTAGGAAAGCTGATTCATTCTTCTTGGACTGAGGAGACCTAGTGTCCTAAGGCCTTTCTGTGTTTAAACCCTGCCTTCCTTTCCTGCCCCATTGACTCAAGCTTCTAAGTTTGCTCTTCTGTTGCCTGGGGATTGTAGCGTCGCTCATGGCCCTGCCCTTCTGACCTTTACAGGTCTGTTGCGGTCCAGTTGCTGAGCCATTTCCCTTATATCACTCTCTTGACACGGTTTCTCCCTAACACCTATTTCACCTAGTAGCCTACGTAGTTCCTGCTTTCAACTTGTTCCTTCTGGAAGGCTTGTATTGCGCATGCTCACTGTGGGAGAGTATACATTATTTTGTTCTCACTCTGGTACGTATGGTTGGGTAGCCTTGAATCACACAAAGCAAGTTAATAATGGGCCCAGGAAAATTGTGTTCCATGTCAAGGATCCTGTGAATGGCTTAAATCCTGGCTTCATTTACATTTGGCAGCTTCTTGCAGTTTTAGTTAAAATGAAAGAAACAGCTATTTATAAATGTAAATTTTAAAAAGCCTTCTGACTCGTGCAATGTTTCTACAGAAACAAAAATAAAGGTGTTGTTAAGAATTTGTTTTTTTAAAAAAAACCCTCTATCCCACTCCTGTCACAGCCTGATGACAGTCAAACCTTAGTAGTGTCAGGAAGCAGCTACAGTGGAGAGCAACCTGGCAGGAAGAGTTCCTCAAGACTCCCAAGCAGTTAGGCAGTGAGTGGTCCTTTTGCTTCTGGATATCTCATCTGGGAGAGGCTTGCCTCTGGGAGCTGAGTCGCTGTCTGGGGCTAACATAGGGGCTGGAAGCAAGCCAGCCTGCATCTGCTCTGCAAGTTAAGTTAGATGGGAAAGAAAGGAAGGAAGGAAGGAAGGAAGGAAGGAAGGAAGGAAGGAAGGAAAAGAAAGAAAGAAGGAAGGATGAACCAACTCAAGCTAGTGTGAATCTGGATATAGTCTGGATATAGCTCTGAGCAGCTGTTGGTAAGTATGTCATTTGACTGACAATTTGGGTGGAAATGAAGTGCTGCAGTATTTTCTTTTGTTCCGTTTTCCATTTTCTTTTCTTTTTTTAAAATATCCTTTGGATTGTAAAGACAAATGATGCCCCGCTGAGTTACAGAAAGCTGGTTCTTTGTGTATTGTGTCTGAAAACTTAGACTGGTATGTTTAAATACTTAGAGCATTTCTTTCTCTTTCAAATGAAATGAACTTCTCCAAGTTTGGTAAGAATGGGGTTTCAGGCGCTTGCCCTTTGATGGAACTATTGTTGAATGCACAAATGGAAACCAGTTTGAAAGCCAGTTGAGTGTATGTTAGTGAAGGGTGAGGTTGTAACCTTTCATTCACACTGAGACCTTACTGAGACTATAGTAACTATTTCGGGATACCAGGCACATACTGATACCACCTGGAGACAACTAGACCCATAATACAGAAATCATGGACACTGGCAGAGTCCAGTCTCTTGTAAATAGTAACAGTAAGCTTGTTGCAATCCCCGTTTCTCCCAGGACATCCATGTGCCAACTAGGTATATTTAAGGCGCTCTGGCCTTGCAATGAGCCTCTGTGGCAGTGGGCTGGTGGAGTGAGCACCACTGCATGCTCTAGCCCTGCAGTAGGCATTTCTGTAGCGATTGCTTTGGTCAACTGCTGGCTGAAGTACTGAATGCAGAGACAAATCACATGAGTCTATGGAATCCTAAGCATCTCCTCATTGACTTAGCACAACTCATTCACTGATGGTTCCTGACCAACTGCCAGTGGAGAGGTAAAAATGTGGGTTACGTCAGTGAGAAAGAGCTTTGTAGTTTTCACACTGTATTTCAAGCAGATGTAAGGCACTGTTAGGGTTTTCATCCCTACCCACGCGCTCGGCAAGTGAACTAGTTTGAAAGCTCTTTTATGGTTAGAACACTGACGGGTAGAACTCAGCTGTGTGGTGGTGTGTGCAGGGAGTGTTGACATTGTGGAAATAGAAGAGAGTCGGACCTGTCTGCTGCTTTTGCAGTCTGTATAAGACTATTGAAGTGGCGTCTGGCAGAAACAAGAGAAAGAGACCAGACGAAGAATAAAAAAGTAAAATACTTGAGTTGACACGGGGAACGTGGGCATTAGCTGTGCAGAGGTCCCTAAGATCTGCAGAATGCCAGAGCTGGCTTGACCTTGCACTGAGGTTTGGCACATCTTCCCGGATGCCAGCCTCAGTGAGGGCAAAGAAACTCAGGGCTCAGCAGACAGAATTGGACTCTTAGTCATGCCTTTGGTTCCTGAGCAGCTGTAGTAGGGATTTATCTAATGTTCCGTTTCACATGTAACACATCAAAGCACTAACTGTTTATATGGCTTTAAAATCAGTATTCATGTTAACTTGCTCCCTGCCTTATTTTTCTTATCTTTGGGTTTTGTTTTGCTTTTGAGGCGGGGTTTCTCTGTGTAGTCTTACCTGTCCAGGAATTGCTCTATAGACCAGGCTGGCCTTTGACTCTTAGAGATCCTCCTGCCTCTGCCTCCCAAGTGCTGGGATATAAGGCATGCTCCCACCCCTGCCCAGCTTTCCTTAGTTTTAAAAACAGGGACTTAGCAAATAATATGGTTGCTTATTATGGTGGTACTTTGGGAAGCTCGGAGTGAGTTACATGTGATTTATTTAAAATTCTAGTATTCCCTAAGAAATCAAACGTTACACGCGAAAAGTGAATTCAAGTCTGGAGTGTGCACAGCCCAGCTTCCGAGTGTCCTGCTGGGCACTGAGCTCTGGCTTAGGAGGTACTTACTCATCCTTTTGAACAAGAGAGGAGCTTGGACTCACACTGATCTTCTTTTGGCAAGGCTAGGCGTGGTTATATATTGTGAATATCCCTGAATGCCCCTTTTTAAAAGTCTTAGATACACTGACGACCCTTGTAAGGTAAAAGAGATCTTTCCTCAGTTTTAAACACCGTCCTACCGGAAAGCACGGGCTTCTTGTCCCATCAATCAAATGTTTGAAAGTCACTTTTTCTGATTTAAAGTATAAAGATGAGTTTTAAAGAAGTCTTAGTTAACACTGTGAATAAAAAATGCAGGCCTTAAAGAAAGATCTTCTTCTGAGAGGACATTTCCACCGGAGGAGGCAGAGACGCAGGCCGAGCTGGAAGAGCAAGCCCCTGGGGGGTCAGGTGAGTGTTCCTGAACATTCTCTAGGGCTGCTTAGCCTGCAGGTATCTTTACAGTTACAAAGTAGTGTCTTACTCAGTTGTTCGCATCATTTATAAAATGATGCTCTTTTCTAGAATTATAATAAATAATCTTGCAGTGAAAATGTGTGTAGGGTTGTTTTAATTTGTAATCACAATTCCAAGGCGCAAATTATTGTTGTCCATTGCCCATGGCCATGCAGTTGAGAACAACAGAAGCCAAATGTGTCCTGACTCTAATTCCAGCGCTCTTACCTTACTGTATCCAAAGTAGAAACAGACACAGCCTGTTTGTTGTCTGCCACATGAACGATTCCAGCAGGAATGAAGAGCTAAGCTCCCACCCCACCCCATCTGTCCAAAGCCTCTGTAGACTTCCTTGTCATACTGTTTCTGTCTCTAGTGGCTTTGTAGATCAGTTCATATTATTTCCATAAAGGGACTTTGACTCATAGATTGGGTGTGCTAAGGTATTTTAATAAATTTGCACATAAAATTTTAATCTATCACCATCATTTTCTGATTGTGGCATAATAATTATAGAATATTAGCTTCTGTACTTTGTTGCAGTACTTAAGAAAATTGGTTTCATTGCACCACCTATTGGATGTACTGGATATGACACTTGATTGGAAACAATGCGTGGCCCAAGTTGTGCTAGTGAATACTATTTGATTTTCGTTTCTTCGTTCCTTTAAGGAATGATACATTAGCCTAAGTTTTATTATGTGTTCACTTGAGAACCTAAGGAGAACTTATTGTATCCCTCCTGTGCCTGTGGAATTGGTATATGACTCCAGAATCCATAATAATTTTTTAAAAGGATTTTAACTTAAATATTTGAATTTAACACATAATATTTTACTTTGTACTAAATAAATTTGTAGTTAAAAAATTAGTTTTTTGAGCAAGTAGTGGGTCTGAGATGTGCTACATGCTCTCCATTCTTCCCTTTGGTTTTTAGAATCATTCACTTTCTTTGCAAATGATTGCTAACTCCCAGCGCCCACCGGTGTACTAGGTTAGTCCCCATTCTTCCCAGCCTCTCAGCAGTGTCCCTTCCCGATTACATTCTGCTCTCTCAGCTGTTCTCTTGTTGACACGTTAGTTCTTTTTCTCCTTCTCTGGCTTCTTCCGCCTGTTTCACAAATACACCTACATCTCTCGTAAAATGCAGTGAAATGAAGCCCTTGATGCCCTCCTCATGTCACCTCCCTCTCTTCACTGTAGTGACCACACTTGAAAAGATGCACAACACAGCATTACCTTTTTACTTTATTTTCTGTTCATTCTTTAACGCGTTGTAGCCCAGCGTCTGCCTCTGCCCCATCTCCAAGGGAGAAGAAAGTCATATACAGAATCCGAAATGAAGCAGCAGGGCATGCTTACCTAGTTCAAAACAGGCACTGGTAACAGATGAGTCTGGAAAAGTGTGGTGGAGGACCCCATTTGTAGTTCTCGATCCATGGTGGCATCAGAGTCAGTAAGGGGCCAAGCATAGGAGCAGAGCATCCCCATGGCCCAGTTAGAAACCTTCCTGTGGTCTCGTAGGAGCAGAGCATCCCTGCATCTTGTCTAGAAACCTTGTGGTGCACTGGATGCTTTCTCATCATTTGTGAAATGGCCAGTGAGGAAGCTCTAACAAACACTGGGAGACGGTGAAGGAAGAGTAGAGATGACAGACCTGTATAATTACATCAGGATATCAGTATGGATGGCTAGTGATGCAGAGATATAAGATCTTTGTGCTTTAGAAAGGTTTTAGTAAGTGACTAGCATAGCATGTAAACCTTTCCCCTGCCTGAACTTTGAATTTCTTTGGTCTGTCATCGGAGAGCTGTGCTTTGTAGCTGCCATCTTTGGCATTGTCCTGCAAGAACCACTGAGGATACCAGGATGAGGTCTAGCGCTGTTATTCACCAGCCTGCAATAGTGTTGCAGAAACAGCTTGCTGTGTAATGCTGGGGTGTATGTTATGATCGGAGAAATGCTACGGGAGTGTTGTAGGAATGTCATCTTTAACAGCCACTTTAATAAGTCATTATTATTTGAGTCTGGGGATCTGGCTTCCAGATACGTTGTTCTGAAGCTGATAAGGAATTCGTGTAAACTTCATATTCGTGTCAATCAACTCTACTCACTCGGGTCCTCACACCACCAATGGGGACCTTCCTCATGTCAGGAATTCAGAGTTGGTCACATTGTTCAGTGTGGATTAAATTCAGTCTTTTCCAGTACCCCTCTTTATGAAAGGTTTGCCTTTGCTTCTAACATGAATGGGAATTTTATTAATTAAAAGTCGAAAGCGTTTTCTCTTAGACTATTTTTAAAAGAAAGACCTTATGACTGAATTAGTTTCTTTCTTTAAAAGTGTTTTGGAAAGTCTCTTAATATTTATACCTACCGAGCAAATAAGGCCAATTTTAAGTATGCTGATGTAGGGGACTTAATAGCCTATGGATAGAGAAATGCAGGGCCTCTTAGCCAATGTACTCATTGTGATATGGGCACAAATGTCATATTTAAGTGTTGGAATTTTCTATTAATACTAATAATTTATTATTATAATAATTATTGTAATTATTTATCATTACTATTTATTTATTTATTTATTTATGATTTGTAACTATTTTAGAAGTCCAGAATGTTGAAGATGAAGTAAAAGAACAAATTCAGTCCTTTCTCCAGGAGTCAGGACACACAGACCATGGTATGCATTCAATTCTGTTTTACACAACTTTCTAAAATAGTTGGGTTTCTGTAAGTACCTTCCAGGTAATTATAGACTAACTGTTTCTTCAAAAACTTTACACAATCCCACCTTACCGTGCAGGAGTTTTATGGACATATTTAATTTAAAAATCATAGAATAAATAAGCATAAATAATTCAAGGCCTGGGTTCTATCAACAATAAATGGGAGAGTCAGAGTGGAGTGATCAACCCAGGCCAGCGGGCTCTGGCTGCTTGTCTTTGAGTGGTCCTCCATCCTTGGGAGCCATCATCCATGCCTGGGTACATCAAAGAGACCAAATTTAAAGTCAACGTGGCTCACGAAAGTACAAGGGTAGGGGCGGAGAAGAATAGAAAGTACAGCAGGCACTTGTCGGACTGGCCCAGGGGCTAAGGTGTGTGTGATGGACAGCTAACCAGAGAGGAAAGAATCCATCCTCGAACCAAGTTCCCTGCTTCACTTTCTTGTTTCCTTAGAGAGATTTTCTGCATAGATGGTTACACAGGTAGTCCATGACTTCAGACATCATTTAAGTGTTGCTACTCCTGTACATGTAACCAATAACTCTTTAGAAGTCTTAACTATCCCCAGTTACAGCTCCATTTGGGTATGCCATGGGTGACTCAGACTGCAGCTGTGCCTAGCACAGGCTTTCCTTCCCTGGGCAGTCTCTCAGCTTTTCATTAGCCCTTCCTCAAGCCAATTGCTCCCCCTTGAGCTTTTTATATGCTCGTTAATGTCTTTGCCAGGTCTGTAGTGGCTCAGGTTAGAACTCCATGCATTTTCCATGATTTCTTCCTGCTTCTAGCTGCAAGCCCTGTCCAAGTTGCTCTTTTTTTTTTTTTTTTTTTTTTTTTTTGGTTTTTCAAGACAGGGTTCCAAGTTGCTCTTAATGCATGTTCTGACTCTTGTTTCTCCCTGTCATCTCTTGTCATGACCCTCCAGTGGCATTTGTCTAGGTGTGTTTCTGTTCTCTGTTCTCTATGCTGTGTTGGGTGTGGTCTTATCGGTTATACATTTTCCCACAGCCTCTTGCACAGCTGACGATCTCTGTCTCTTATAATAATTTCATCTTATCTGTCTTGGGTGCTTTGTATCTGCTGTGTCGTCTGCTTGGGTGTCCCATGTCATCTTCACACCTCATCAGACTGAGCTTGGCCTCCTTGGGCCAATTGTCATGAACCTCATTGTTATACTGCATCTGCCATGTATTAGCTGTGTGGCTTGAGCAAAGTCCCTCATGTTTCGGAGTTGTGTAACAGCATCAGCCATCTGGGGGAAATGCAGTAGCACAGAGGGCTGGCGATGCCTAGGGAGAGAGTCCAGGATGTGTTTTCTTTTCCTCATACATGGCTGACACTGGCTCAACAGTAGACTCAAAGCCACTGGACAGTGCTTTCATGGCTTCCCACTAGGAACAATGGCACGTCCATGGAACAGCAGTGCGGATTAGTAGCATTAGTAGTAATATAAGCCATGGAGCTTCTCTAGATGGGATGAGGGAGAAGGGAAGAGCACTGTAGAGTCCCACCATTCCCACAATTCCACTTGGTGGGCGGTTTGCTGAGTAGCAGATCTGAAAGGAGGAGGGTCTCCAGAGCCGGTGGTGATGAGACATGGGAAGCAGACCCTGTGCATCCTCCCGCGGCTCTCTGAGAACCCTTGCAACTGAACCCCACCCTGTTGCTGAACCCCTCATCTTTATCATGTACCATTTAACACAGTTTCTTCTGTTAAAGGTACAGTAGCAAAATGAGCCCCACTTTTTCCTCAATCTGAAGATTTTGTAGCTATCTCAAATGTCTGTCTGTCTTTAATTATTATTTCTTCCTTCTTTCCTTTTAAAACAATGAATTATAAAAACACGGTATGGGTATTATTCCTTGGCATAGCCAACATCGCTGTTCTTGTGCTTTAGTGCCATTATTAAGTTAAATAAGGCTTCTCGTACCTACCGTAAATACGGAAAGTGCCGTTACACCTGACGACACACGGCTACTAGATGTCTAACTGGCAGGCTGTGTATACAGTGCTGACGAGCCTGGACCAGAGGGTCATTCATATCCCTAGTGAGATGGAGAGGTCAAGAGGGATTTCATTAGGAGTTGGACATATTTAAAAACCTATGAACTGTTTATTCCTGGTATTCTCAGGTTTCATACTGTGGTTAGCCTCAGACAATGAAACTGCCAAACTGCAGAAAGCAAAACTGTAGGTAAGGGGCAAGTTCTGTGAAAGTATCTACACAACTAGGCCAATATGATTCAGTGAACCCGAACACGACCGTGCCACACTATGCAGAATAACTAACGAGGGCTTCCTATGGCCGTAGGAGTGGTTCAATAGCAGTAGAAAGAATCCTACTATTTCTATACTAACTGTAGTGGTAATGACCACAGCTAGATACTTCTGATGGGCCAGGCATATTTCTATTTTCATCCTCTTATCAATGCTGTGAATAGATGATTGGAAATTTTTACAGAAGAGAATCTCAAGCATTGAGTAGGTAATTTGTCTACACTTAAACAGCTGGCATAAAGAGCCTAAATCTTGCTGCTTCCCGAGACTCCAGACTCCCAAATACAGCCTAATCCAGCTCTGTCAGGTTCTTCAGCTGACGCATTGTTTGCAAGAAGAAATCTGCCAGAAGCCATGTCATTGCAGGGTAGTTTTGGGGCAAAGTCGCAGTCCAAACTATATTGAAATGGAATAGTGTAACAGATTCACTCAGTATATTCTAAAAATAATTCAGCAGTTAACTTTACATCTCTGCTGACTAAAACACTAAGCCTAGGTCAGTTTGGATGCATACTGTGAGGTGTAGCAATGTGACTGAGAACACAACCAGTTGCTCTCCACATTAAAGCATTTGTTGTTGGGACATGGAATTTGACAGTTCTCAATAAAAGGTCTCATTGTAACCTTTTGTTTTTATGACTCAGGTATTATAAAAGAGATAATATGTTATCTCTTTGCATTAATAACTATAATTTATTTGTTCATTATATTTAGGAGGACCTCCATTGGCTACTCATAGTCCTACCTGCTTAGTATGCAGTACAAGCGACAGGACTAGGGGCCTGTCCTCCAGGAGTTCATGTTGTAATAAGAAGTGACAGACTGGCACTGGTCAAAGTAAGAAAAGAGCTTTAGAGGGGACAGTGGCAGAGGCTCATGGATGGCTGCAGATGAGTCTGTCGAGGTAGGCCGCCATTGTGGGTCCTTACTGTTCCCCTTGGTCACTGTATTTCTCCTTGTTGAAGACCTCGAAGCAGATGAGCCAGCAGAAGAACCACAGCCAGAGGTTGAGGACTTCCTCACAGTGATGGACGGCGATGACAGATTTGAGGCCCTGGAACCTGGGACAGTTCATAAAGGTAGAACACATTTGTTTTAGACTAGTTGATAGTTTATAATGTGACTATTAAAAATTTCCTGAAATTCCTTCAAGAGCATTATTTGATTTTATCTAAGTATGTTGGCGATGAAGCTGAATGCTTCAAAATGAGTAAAGGTCTCTAAAGCAAAGTGATAGCCGATTTGTTTCAAAGCCTGAAGGAAACTCGTTACTAACTGGGTTTCTGATAATAGTAAGTGCAGATTTTTTTCCTGTATTGCCCCACCTGGGTGCCGTGTGTTTTATATGAAGTTCAAGACATGATGAACTGTGCTTGCACTCTGTCCCTGGATTTCTTCCAACAGAACCGCCTCCCCTACTGCGCAGAGCACAATCTGTAACTTCCATAGCACATGTGCCCAGGAAGTCTTTAAGTAGTCAGGTACCATGTGTTTTCATCTAGAGGAGAATACACTAGCTTCCAGAACACTCAGCTACTATTGCAGTGCAAAGACAGCCATCTACTGTCATTAATTGAGTATAAACATGGCTGTGTTTCCACGAACCTCTATTTACAAAACCAGCTAATAAATAGTTGTCAAAACTGCAAGTCACAAAACAACAAAGCATGTCAACGTCTGACAGAATATGCTGGGAAGTTTCTTTAGTTGTAGACAGCTCCTAATTTGTGTGTGATGGTTTTTAGAAGCTATCATTCAAAGTAGACTTAGAGCAGGTGAGGCATTCTTCACGGAAAATTGATAGCATTGATGGTGGCTGTGTCCACCTAACTATCAGGAATGTGCATAGCATACCTTCAAGCTTATCGTTTCTACAGCAACATGTTTCTAGTTGCTGAGTAAAGATGCTCAAGCATCCATGTCTCCATTTTCGTGTATCATGCTTATCCCTCTGTCTTTTGCTAAGATGGCTCAGTACAGGAGCTCAGAATCTCTACTGAGGAGCTGTTTAATCCAGCAAGTTGCAATCCACACGAAGCAGGAAGGATTTAATATCAATAAAGTTAGGGGGTTCAGCTCTGGGCAGGAAGAAACACTTCTAAGAAGTCTGTAAGTTGAAAAAAAAAAAAAACCCTTATTTTCTAATGTAATCTTTGATAAAACAGATTAAATACAGACCCAAAGGTTTTATCATTAAAAGTCTTTGGAGTTTTGACCTTCTATATATGTTAAATAAAATACACAAAGGTTAAATCATGAAAAACAAATAAGGAAGTATACAGTAGACAAGCTGGAGGGAAGGGGTCCAGACAGAGTTCAGGGGAGCGAGAAAGGGTGACGGACCGCAGATGTGATCAGAACACATTCTGGACATCCATGAAATTGCCAAAGGATGTCTAAAGTAAGTACCCAAAGGTCCCAGAGGTGAGGATTGAATGGTGGCATTTTTATTTTCTGAGTATGTGAGCTCAATGACCTGGACATTTTCTATGCAGGGGTATGGCACATGCGTTTAGTCCCAGCACTCAGGAGGCAGAGGCAGGTGGTTCTCTGTGAGTTCTAAGCCATCCTGGTCTCTGTAGCAAGTTCCACACCAGCAGTAGCCACCTAGTGAGACCTTGTCTGAAAACAAAGTGACAGCCAGTTTGGTTTTTTTTAAAAAAAGATATCTTCCCTTTCTCTCTGCAAAGGCACCCCACCCCCATTCTTGTTTATGTTTTCCTCTGTAGACCTGCGGGTTTTCACTTTAGAGAGTCGTGAGACAGAGCTAGTGAATAGAATGCCACAGAGGCGTGCGAAATGGGTTAGCCATCAGCACCTCTCCTGGGTTCAGCCCTTGTCTCTGTGGATACAGTAAGAGAATGTCGTGGTATAAAGTATAGCAATAAAATTCTAGACACTTATTGGTATTTCCATCTTTATTTTAAACGTTTCATAATAAAAATCAGTGAAAAGCATTTGGCTTTACCTGAATTATCATTCAAAATATCTACATATAGACATATTCCCTATCCACATCCTATATACGAGAGTGGTAATATCAACCCAATGCTTTTTTTCAGAAACGGAGGACAGTTACCAAACGGAAGAGACAGGTGAGATTTTTATTAGTCTTTATTAATTAAAGCAAATCTTCTAACATCGTGAGATAAAAATAAAATACTATATTAATTTTTAAAAAATACGTAATATATCATTTGACATCTAGCTAATGTCATTTGTGTTTTGTATATATTCATTTCCTGAATATAAATCCCAAGTAGTGGAATTGTTCTGTCAAAATATACAAGGGATCTGTGCTGGGTGTTGATGGTGTATACCTTTAATTTCAGACTTACATAGTTCAAAACTCCTCTGGGTTATATAGTGAGACCTTGTCAACACACACACACACACACACACACACACACACGCACACGCACACACACGCACAACCCGCTACTACCACCACCTCCACCACCACCACCAACAAACCAAGCTGAGCACAGTGCCCCACACCTGTAATCCCAGCACCCCCAGCATCTGGCAGGCTGAGGCAAAGAATTACCATGAGTTTGAAGCCAGCCTGGGATATAAATACAAAGTAATACCTGTCTCAAACAAGACAAAAGAAAGAGAAAGAAAAAGAAACAAGACCAAAGCAGTGCACATGCATGCTTTATAGTCTTAAATTATGAAGCCAGTGAAGCTCTGTATCATGGTTTCCTGTATGGCATGAGACCCCAGAAAGCTTGGCAGTAGCCAGTGCAGGGCTGACCTGTGTGTGCTGTTCTTTGGTGCTCTGCCCTCGTATGTTTTGAATTGTTGACTAGTTGAATTTGTATGTGCCACATGAGAACATAGCTTTGCTCCTTCAAGCCTTGATTATAAATGACTCTATGTTGGAAGCGGCCTTATCTTTCCATTTGGCGTTAAGTACAGTTCATACATGGGTGACCATGGTAGATTTTAGGTAGGATATATAAGCTTATTTGAGACATTTTAAATGTCCTCTTTCCTAATTTATAGCACCACAGAATGAACCAAACGACATAGAAGAGATGATGAATGAACAGGAAAACTCAGGTATGTACATATTAAAATTATCAGTGTTATTTCTGTTGGAGTTGTGACTAGGGAAGACTCAAGTCAGGGTAAGTGGTTTACTGTGATTCCCACAGAGGTCACTTCGTAATTCTTACAGTTGTTTATATTCCCTAGCACAGAGTTTTATGCATATCATTTAACATGGCAGTGTAAACGAAGAGAAAAGGGTGTGTTTCTTAAACCACGACTGGGATTACTTCTTTGTTATAAGGCGTAGTAGAAATGGAATGAGTGTGATGCCGTGCCGTCAGGAGGGGTTCAAACCTTCACTCCTGCTCTTTGCCGTCTTTGCAACTAGACAGCAGTTTGTGGGACCTTTTCTGTGGTAAATTTTAGTCAAATGCTAGTATATATAAATAGTTATATATACATATACAGAGTAGTGTATGTGTTAGTTTTTATTGCTGTGAAAAGATGCAGAGAGGGACTTTTTAAAAGATGGGAGGTTTTTCAGCTTTGTAATAGCTGTCTTTGTGATGTGGTCGTACGTTTGCACGGAGCACATTTTGGCTTGACATAAGCCCTACCGGCTGCCTTTCCCCAGCTTCCCCGCTGTTCTGCTTCCTTTGCCCACAAGGTCCCCCTCTACTTTTGTCTTCTCTCTTTTCTTTTCCTTTCTTCCCCTTGCCTTCTCCTCCCCTTCCTCTCTTTTAAAATATATTTTCCGTATGAGAGAATCCCGGTTGTCTTTCTGATTCTAGCTTACGTCACCTGATGGTCTTCACTTCAGTCCATCTACTTCAAATGGCATAGTTTTGTTCTTTATGGCTAAATAAAACATCAGTTTTTATTTATACCACTTTGTCTAGATCATTCTGTCTAGTCATTTGTTGGAGGATACCCAGGCTGATTCCATGACTTAGTTACTGCAAAGAGGGCAAAGATAAGTGTGCGGGTGTCTCTATTGTATACAGACTTAGAATCCCTAAGGTATAGAGAATCCTGGAGTGGGATAGCAGGCTCCAACCAAGGAGGGGAGACTTCTCTTAGCTCATAGAATAAGATTTTTATCATGATTGCTGCTGTTGTTATTTTTGGTGGTAATGCTGGGGTTTGAACCGAGGGACACTTAAATATTAGGTAAGCATTCTACCATGACACTACTTCCTAGCCCAGATCCATATTTCTCAGTTTTGGGTTTGCTAGTGCCATTGCTTTGAACCTGAGACAGAGCAGCATATTATGGGGCAGAAGCAGATAGCAGAGTGAGGCTACCTACATCATGGTAGCCGGGGAAGCAGCAAGCTCAGGGGGGGAGAGCAAGGTGTATTCAGAGACTTACCCCCCCAGTTATAACAGTGCTCACCCCCCAGTGATAACAATGGCTCATGTTTGCTCCAATAAGTCCCTATCTCCTAGCACCACTCAGCTATGAATGCGCTGATGGATTAATCCATTGATGGGATTAGCACCTTATGATGCAATTCAATTGAGAGTCAATAGTGCCACTGACTGGGGCCAAAGCTTCCAAGGCAGGAGCCTTTGTGGACATTTTATAAGGAGACCACAACAATATCTCTCTTAGAATTAATTCATGACTCTTAGAGTGGTATCTGTGATGTGCATGCTGTTTGCTGCTTGCTAACTCCCCCCTTTTTTCCTTGTAGATCACAGTGAAGCAGTGACAGATGCTGAAGGGCTACAGCAGCCTGCAGGTATTACATGAGCATTGTCAGTCACTGCTAAATCATGGGGTGCTCTTCAGGGTCATTGTATTTATTTGGTGGCTTTTTCTTTCAAAGAATAGATACAACTTCAGTAGGATCTTTTTGTTTATTAAAAGAATGTTATGAGCTTCTGTCTCATCTCTTCCTGGCAGCCCCACCAACAGAGCAAGCCACTAACTCCTAATACTAACATCTTATAGATTATTAGGAGGGATTTTTATGAAAATCAAATTCCTTCTTTTACATTCATTCCTTTTGGGCAAAGACACACATTTGTAACTGTAATATTAATTAGAGATCTGTATTTAAGATAAAATTTTTAAAAATATTTGTTTCTTTTTCTTTAGTTACCCAGCTTTATTGTTTTGCTTAATACTTATTTTGTTTTAAATCTCCACTTTCTTTTTTTGCAGAGGAAGTAAGACACCAAGACTATGATGAACCAGGTTTGTAAATATTTGTTAATATTTCCTAATCCTAAGCCACTCAGTTTTTAAAAACGTATCCGTGTTTTTAAGTATAAAATATGGACACTTGTGTCTTAAGCTGTAATCATCATGCAGCATCCAAAAGACCGACCATCTCAAAAGAATTTACTTGTGAGCCTGGCCATTGCCCAAATAATTCCTTGTTTTATTTTGTGCAAGTTGCAACTGCACGCTATTTAAAACGTTGATATCATTTTATAGTTATTCCTCTTGATTAAACTATCAGTGAACAGCCTCGTCTTTCAGGGTTCCTTTCTACAAATGAGTCCTCCCGTGGTGATAACTTGCCGTAGTATTTTGTCCTGTTGGGGAAAACCTAAAGCTGGTTTCTGCCTGCGAGTCAGGTTGCAGGTTGGGTGGGGATGGGGCAGGCTGGCCTTCAGGGGACTATACTGTTCTTGGTTCCAGGCACCTCCAGCACGGTTTCTTAGGTTCCTGAAATCCCATGCACTCGATTTTGTTTTCCCTGTTTTCTGGGCAAAAGAAGTTGGGGAGGGCAGATAAGTTGCCGACGATTTTATGAGTAAGAAATAGAGTCCGTGATGGGTTGTTTTTCTTTGAGCAACTTCAGGGCCACTGTGTGAAGACAGAAGTCAGCTGAGAATAACTAAGTAGAAGGAAGAAGGTTGAGAAAAGAATCTGGGACCCATCTCGGTATAAAGACTGCTGCGCTCTAGGTGACTGCAGCATTGAAATTCAGTTCTATGAACTGTGAGCCATAGGAACCTTACTTCATGGAGTTATAGCTTCTTGAGAGCTGGCATGGGGAAAAGAACAGTTAGTACTGCCCGTGTGTAGGTCTGACAGTGAAATTTATATGTATGTATTTAAGATTTGGGAACATGTCAAGTTCACAATCTATAATCATTGTTTCTAATGGGATAAAAATGATAAGCCTAGGTTGTCTTTACATACAGTTTTTAAAAATTTTTAAAACTTGGCCATTTAGATAACATTTAAATTTTTATTCCTGAATTTGAAGGAGCAAATGGAAATGTATACATCAAAGATTATTTTTAGAGCTAAGGTATGGGATATTTTTCTTCATTCTTCAATCATGTCGTGATTTAAAAAACAAACAAACAAACAAAAAACCATGGTTGGTCTGCAGTGTTCAGACAAGCTCTAGAGGACTTTAAAATCAAATGTCATAAGACTTAAGTTAGCTGTCATACTTAATGGCAATATCTTTCACAGACACAGTATTAATGCTAAATGCTATTTTAAAATGTTAACAAGGAATAATGACTAGGCCCTAACCTAAATGGCCATCAGGATCTGGTAGGAAGCTTTGCATCACCTTGTTAGAGAGCAGGTAGAAACCTTGGGAGAACATCATGCATATTTTCTATCAAACTTCAGAATCTGCTGAACACATGGTTTGACAGAACAAGAGCTACCTTTTCACCTCACAGAGGTAGGTCCCCAAAGCATCAAGCCTACAGTGCACAACCTAGGAAGTGAGGCCCCAGCTTCGGTATCCCACTGAGTTATTTATTTATATGTTACCTACCTGTGTCCAGCACAGGTGACTGCAGTAGCTGTAGTGAAGGGCCGTGTGTTCGACGTTCTCATGGACTCTGTGATGTAGTCGGAAGAAGTTAGGCAATAATTCCAGTGCAGCCTTCTGTTATAGTTGACAGGTGCTTATGAGAGCCAGTTTATCACATGGCAAGTCTGTAATAGTAGATGCATGCTGGCGTGTAGATTAAGTACCTGGAGATGAGGGTGGTTGGTAATGTCTGTTTATGGATTCTGTGGGAAGAAAGAGGAATGGAGCTAATGATCCATGGAGCTAAGAAAGCCCTTTGATCCATGTGTAGGTGAAGTCAAGAGCATCATCTTCAGTTTGGGGTGCCACACAGGGGCACTGTGAAGTCAAATCTGCACTCTTCTGGGTTTAAGGAGTGTTTCAGTGGAGAGATTTGATGGCAGTGTTGGCAGTTTATGCCAGGAAACCGCAGTAGTGCCAGTAAAGGTGGAGGGCAGTAAACATATCTGAGAAATATCTGGAGGGTAAAATGTTAAGGTTTGCTGCCTATGGGTGGATGGTGGGTGGAAGAACAAGGCACTGGGACTCGGACTCCTGCTGGCTTGATGGATGTTGGCCTTTTTCTGTAAAAAAAGAGAAACTAGGAGGCAGAGAGGTCTTGGGCCCAACTGGGTTTCTTACCAACTGGTAGTAGGGGGGATTTGAGCCACCCAAGAGGTGAGACCGGAGAAACCATTTGATGGTGTTCAACTTTCAGTGAAGTCCAGAGCTCCATGGGATTCCTGGGCTCTAGCTGGTAATTGGAGCCAGACTGTGAATCCTGTAAGGAGAGGACAGTGGGGTCAGGGGTCAGGGGTCAGGGGCACACTTCTACTGCCTATTGAAAAAAGAACTGGCCAATGGGGAAGACTGAGGAGAAAAGGGAGCCCTGCACACCCAGGGTGAGGGTTGGAGAGAGACCTGTTACTGAGAGCCCCATAAGGCAGAGCTTAGGAGTACCCTGGGTAAAGCTTGTCCGTGCCCTCCTCGTAGGGCTCCTTTTCAGGCACTGATGGGAGTGGGTTGAGGAGAGGAGTGTCAGTTATTGAAGAAATCTGAGGCAGAAGAAGCAGGGCAAAGGGAATCTTGCCCAAGAAAGAGCTGGCTTTGCTCCTGAGGTCTGCAGAAGTTTATTTGTACATGTTTAAATGTTAACTGCCCACTGACATGATTGTCCTCTAATACCAAGAAAAATGTCTAAAAGATCATCAACATTCAAAAACAGCTCTTTGTTAATGTATTACTGCATTTTAATACTTTATGGTAAGATATATGACTGTTGAGGCCGACCAGAAGATTTGTTTTTGGTGTACCAGATACTAGAAGCATTTTTAGAAAGTCAGTTGACTGAGGAAATTGCCTGCTGCTGGGTGTGGGGGAGGGCCATGCGGACAGCAGCCTTTGCATCAAAGCACAGAAACTCCAGTCCCCTGGGCCCTGGTTACCATGGTAAACTAAAGGTCCTGTCAGCCAGTTCCTGCTAAGAGGCTACCAGCAGGGGCGTTTGTCGCCAACCCAATCACTATGCAAACTAAAGACTCTGCCTGGTAAAACTGGGATCCGGGGATAATTAGCAGGGGAGAGCTCACACAGACTGGAAAACCAGGAAAGGAGAATCCGTGTCCATTAGTGAATCTTGCTAACAACCATTAAGGGAGCAATGCATACTTCCCCCTGTGAGGGTAGGAGTACGTGAAGTAAGTTACCATCTCCCATGACTACCCAGTGGCTAAAATGTGAGCCCAGACAGTTTGTTTAGCCACGTTCTCCTATCCCTGCCCTGTAATGTACATTGTTGTGAGTAAGCCTGAGGCTTAAAATGTTTATAAATGTAGTAAGACCAGACCTGTAGTACATTGTTTTTGTTGTTACTCCGTGCTGCATGATTTCTGTTTTCTATTTACTTCATAGTATATGAGCCTTCAGAAAATGAAGGGATAGAGATTTCAGGTGAGTTTCTCCTATGGTAACTACACAGCTGTGGAGCGAAGGGATGGAAGAAACAAATATTTAGGAATCGTCAAACAGGGTTTCTACCATGAATTCTGTGGTAGGATGGCCAACAGATATCAAAATCTGATGATACTCTAGGCTCTTGTATAAAACAGCACAGCATTTGCAATCTGTAATGAACTATAAATTTTATATTTATGCAATATTTATCTTTTATCAGCAGAAGTAAGATTAAACTTTTGAATAGAATTTAGAATTAAAGTGGATTTGTGGTGTAAAGCCTCCTTATGGAAGTCCCCCATAAGGAGACCCAGCCTAGACAATGCTTTCTGAGTAGATATTAGCCACTTTTAGGGATCGAAGTTAGAGGTTCTCAACCTGTGATCTGTGACTCCCTTGTGGTGCCAAATGACCCTTTCACAGGGGTCTTTGAAAACACAGGTATTTATACAGTCCAATTCATTATAGTACCAAATATAGTTAAGAAGTAGCAATGGAACTAGTTATGTGGTTGGGGGTCACGGCAACATGAGGCAATATTAAAGGGTCATAGCGTTAGGAAGGTTGAGAACCACCGAGCTAGGTGGAGGAGAGTTAATGGAATCTGTTTGGTTTATTCATTTATTTCCTAGATAACACCATAGATGATTCAAGCATAATTTCAGAAGGTAAGTTTTTTTTTTCTTGTTTTCTTTCATTTTTTTTTTGTTTCTGTTTGTTTGTTAGTTTGTTTCTGAGACAGAGTTTCTCTGTGTAGTCGTGGCTGTCCTGGAACTCGCTTTGAAAACCAGGCTGGCCTCAAGCTCACAGAGATCTGTCTGCCTCTGCCTCCCGAGTGATGGGATTAAAGGCGTGCTCCACCATGCCTGGCTGGTAGGTTATTTTTAAGAGATAATCTTATATTCTACATTGAAGTAGATTCATTTATTCAGTCTGTGGCCTGATCTGTGTGTTTACCCAGGGCTTGGGGGCAGGCAGTGCTGGAATGGATAAAACCCACAGGGTTCTCTTCTATGAGGTCTCCATTCCGGTGGCCAGATATAATAAATGAATAGTGCAAAGACAGTGACAGAAACAGGCTGCTGTGAGAGAAATAGGACCAGCCTTGTTTATGAGTAAGTGATCACTTCAGAGAAGGCAAGCCGATGAGACAGGGTTACTCTGGGTGGAGATGGGCTGGAAGTCACACGGCCCATGATGTTATTTAGCTGCAGAGGAGAAAAAATGTAGGTATTGCCTGTTTGGTTAATTGATAGGTTTTCTTGGAAGGAAGGATTATTTTCTGAAAAGTCAGAGTAGTTGCTTAGCAGTATTTCAGTACAACAAATGCAATAATTCTTAGAATTATGTTAGAGTGTTTCATGTGGGTTGTTTCTGTTGTTTCTCACAGTACACACTGAGGAGGAGACAGGACAAAGGTGTTTGTACTTTTTTTTAACAAATGATGTGCTAAAACTGGAAGGAGGTCTGGGTCTGGGTGATCCTGGTTCCATAGACATAAACAGCTCACTGCCCTTCTCTCCAGGGTCCTCAAGTTCACTGTGTGGGCATGCATGTGTTCTCAGCAGAGGGCTACCATAGGAAATGTTTCCTTGCAGAATTACTCTTAGTTTTTAATTCACATTTTCTGTCAGGCTGGAAATAGAGCCCTGGCATGGGTAAGCCTATTACTGCTGAGATGTACTGTGTATTTTCTAATACTCATTGACTCAGATATTCGAGATACTGAAGGGAAGAGAGGAAATCACAGTGTAACCACCACTAGTCGCTGAAGACAACTCCAATCTACACAGCGCCTGTGCAGGCATCTCCCCATTGTGTGTGCACAGGAAACTAAACCTAGTCAGCAGCCCTTCACACGCATTTCACACGCATTCCTCAAGTTACACTTGCACACATTCTACCAATCAAGCTCAGTTAATTCTGCCTGGGTTAATCAAGCCCATAGCCCTGCCTCTTAGTCCATCACACGTCAATCATGAGTAATCATCAGGGTCACCATATGTGATTTGACCACCCATTTCCAAGCTTGGAGACATGGTTCCTTTCTAAGAATTTACAGACATTGAGAATATGCTAGACTACTAATTCTCTCTGGTGGTCAGCAGGGCTCAGAGCTTTGTCTATGACTCTTACTGGACTGTAACAGCAAAGTGGGAGCTTTATATTTAACATCACAAACCCAAATACATGATATTTTGATGAAATTTTCTGGTGAGTTTGTTAAATGCACTCCCCCCCACCCCCCAGAATAGAATGAGCTGAAAGTTTAAGTTAACTAGGACTAGTGACACTCTAACGGTGATCAGGTAGCAATGAAGACATGAGTGCATTGTCAGAACCAGATGGGAGTGTGGGTGATTTGGTTGTTATTTTCTTTCTATCTTCAGATTTTTACATTTTATTTTATTTGTGTGGGAGTGTCCCTGCATGCATATATGTGCAGTGTACATGTACCTGCTGCTCGTGGAAGCCAGAAGAGGGTGCCAAACGTCCTAGAACTAGAGTTGCAGACAGTTGTGAGCCACTATATGGGTGCTGAGAACTAAAGACAGGTCCTCTGTGAGGAGCAACAAGTGTTCTTAATTGCTGAACTAGCTCTCCAGCCCATGTTTACTTTTTAAAATTATTATTATTTATTATTATTATTATTATTATTATTATTATTATTTTGCTTATGGGGGTGGGGTATGGTAGATTTACTTATTTATTTTTAAACACTGATTTTTTTTATTTATGTAGCCCAGGCTGGCCCGGAACTCATGGAGAGCTTCCTGCAGGAAGGAAGAATGCTGGGATTTGAGATTCTATCCAGCCTTCTGTTTCCTTTTATGTAACATAGATTTAATATTCTATTTTGAGCATAGTTTGTATAATTAAAAATAAGTACACCAAGCATAAAAATGAATAAAGAGAGCATATCAGTATTTTGAACATTAGTTAGAAAAACTTAAAAAACTTAATCTTCTCTCTCTTTTTTGTTTTTGGTTATTTTGTTTGTTCTTGGAGGCATGGTCTTTCTATAAAACCCTGGCTGTTCTGGAACTTGCTGTATAAACTAGGCTGGCCTCCTGCCTCTGCCTCCTCAGTACTGGAATCGAAGGTGTGTGCCACTCACATCAGGCCTCTTACAATTCATAAGGAGTAGAACTAACAATCTTTTGCCTAAGGTAGTGCTAAGTGGATTGCTCGATTTGATGGAATTAGATGTGAGGTAATTTATGGAGTGATTCTGATTGGCTGGTGAACCCTGCAGCCTCTCTAGCCGTTTCGAATTGAGGCAGCAAAGGAAAGAAAATCAAGTCAAGTTCACATCCTCATCTTCAACGCATGTTAGGATATCTGAGCCTGTTGGGTGAGAATTCAATGGTAGCTCATGATGGAGTGCAGGGTTCTGGATTTGTGAAGTTAATAGCTCTGAGGAGAAGGGCATCTCTAATGGAACTGTTGCAGGGCTCTTGGGAAAAGTATCCTGGCCGTCCGGAGCCAAGGGATGCCACAAGTCACATTGCACAACCGACCTCTCACAAGACATTTATTAGGAGAGACCCAGTAGAGTGGCTGCCTCTGCTCAGGCCTGGAAGCCACAGGGAACTGAGCAGAAGGCTGGCTTTATACAGGGTTTCTTGTGGGTGGAGTTTTACAGGGTAAAGATTGGTGGGATTTCCGGTTTAGAGATTGATGAGTTTTCATCCCCGGGAATTGGTGGGATTTTGAGCTCAGGGATTGGTGGGTTTTGGGGTTCAGGGATTGGAAGGTTTTGTTGAGTTTTCAAATCCAGAAGCTGCCTCAGACCTTTTGTCCCACACAGTGTATAGCACCCAAAACATAAAACTAAAATGCAGATTCATCTTGAAGAGTTTTCCTTTTCCCAAAACAACTTTTCTGAGCATGGTGCTTGATTTCAACATTCTTTTACAACTTAATTTTTAAAAAATGTTATTTAGTGTTACAAATTTGAGGCAATCATTTTTAAGCAGAAGCAGGCAGAGTGTCATGTGGCAGTGGTAGGGAGAATCCGTGCACACACTCAAGGTCCTGATCCTGTCCACTGCCACAAAGAGAGTAATGACAACGTTTTAGTGGCAGATTCTCTATAAAAGAAACAAGGCGCTCAGCTGATCTTTCCTCTACTTACTTATTGAGTCTAATGTAAATCTGTGGAGAAAACCAAGGTCAAAGTATCAATTTCTGTTATGTGACTCTTAGCCAGTCCCAGCCTAAAGCCTGCTTTGCAAATGGTTGAGATGCATGCAGCCTTGATCTAATTCTTTTGGTATCGTGGTATCAGAACCTAATGCATTTATGAAAGTCATAGGTGAACTCTGTACAAATGATTAGTTCAGTCATAATCTCCCACATATAATCGATTGTTCCTTTGTTTAATTTTAGAAATAAGTGTCGCCTCTGTGGAAGAACAGCAAGACACACTACCAGGTATGGCATTTCTCTAGATCTGGTGTGTTTTGCTTTTTTGCAGATGATTTCTGTAGTGTTTTTTTTTTAAATGTGTTTTAATGGCATGACACAGCCGTGGAAAACACACTCCTTGTTCAGACCAATACATGCATGTTGTGTAGAATTTAAGAGATGTTTAGCAACTTTCTGAATGAGCTTGCCATTGCAGTTGCTGGCAGGAGCATAAATTAGGGACCTGTGGGTTTTCCTTTTTCCCTTTTTTGATTGTCAGGCCATTTAATGGTGGATATAGAAATGGTTGTTTCGGGTGAAAGTGAAATAGTGTGTATGTTTCGACATTGTCCCTGGTCCTCTGTCTGCCCAGCCTTCTTGAGAGCATCGGCAGTGTCTGCAGTAGCTCAGCCTGTTCAGGGCTGCTCATCTTTCCTTAGCCACTGCATGGAGCCCACTGCCCACATTCTTCTTTGTTCCCATAGTTCCCTGTCAGCAGTGAATCTGGAGACTGGGAATGGCCTTGAGCCAAGACTGCTGCTTTCAGGGGCTTTTCAGAGGTGACAGAAACTATGGTGGTCATATTGGTGTGGACAGAGCTGACAGAAACTATGGTGGTCAGATTGGCATAGGCAAGGGTAAAAAAGAATGTTTTTACCAGATTAACTCTTACTATCTTCTCTATTCACATTTCTTATAAGTTCTGTATTTTATTGTTTTTCTATTTGTGTCTTTTTGGTTTAGTTTTTACCCCTTTTTATATTGAGTGTAATAGGGATCTTTAGCAATGGTGTGGATAACAGCCATAGATTTTGTTATGAGTAATTGTACCTGCCAAAAAATAATTCAGTACTGACTTTCAGTATAAAGACTAGCCAGTGAATAAAATATTGAATTTTTTAGTTTTTTTTTTAGTGTGCCTTTATATGGTGGGTAGGATGTTTTAGGTTTTGGTAGTGTTCATACCCTGTTCATGTATGTTAATTAATATGAATGGGAGAAGATATCCATGGAGGAGTTTACATGATGAGTACAGAATAATGTATATTCTGTTGTTCAGAACAGCAGGCATGGCAAGTGAAGCTGAAGCTTTTATTGGTTTTCTGATTCTTGTTGAATGCAACTCGACACTGACAGACAGAGCAGGTTATAAAATTAGCATTTGATGATTATAGGCCTTTAAAGAAAAGTATTTGTGAAATAATCTTTGAAATAATGAATTTTCAAAGAGTATTTTTCTAGTTGACATTTATACCTTTTTAAAAAAAATTTTAGTATATTTAATTATACTATATATATATATATATATATATATATATATATATATATATA
>JADRCH010000161.1:2293365-2318633 GCA_019843965.1 Rhynchomys soricoides
GATATTCCCCCACCCACCCACCCACCCACCCACACTCCTTGGCATTCTCCTATACTGGGGGATCTAACACCCTCAGGCCCAAGGGCCTCTCCTCCCCCTGATAGCTAACTAGACCCTCCTCTGCCACATATGTGGCCATCCATGTGTATTCTTTGGTTGGTGATCCAGTCTCCGTGAGCATTGGGAGCTCAGGCCAATGGACACTGTTGCTCCCTCCATGGGGCTGCCAACTCCTTCAGCTTCAGTCCCTTCTCCAACTCCTCCATCTGGGACCTCACGCTCAGCCCAATGACTGCTGTGAAGTGACTCTTGGGTATTCCAAACTTTTGGGCTAATAACCACTTATCATTGAGTACATACCATGTTCATTCTTTTGTGACTGCGTTACCTCGCTCAGGATAATATTTTCAACTTCCATCCATTTGCCTGTGAATTTCATGAAGTCATTGTTTTTAATAGCTGAGTAGTATTCCATTGTGTAAATGTACCACATTTTCTTATCCATTCCTCTGTGGAGGAACATCTGGGTTGTTTCCAGCTTCTGGCTATTATAAATATGGCTTCTATGAACATAGTGGAACATATGTCTTTATTACATCTTGGAGCATCTTCTGGGTATATGCCCAGGAGTGGAATAGCTGTGTCCTCAGGTAGTATTATGTTCATTTTTCTGAGGGTCCGCCAAACTGATTTCCAGAGAGGTTATATCAACTTGCATTCCCACCAGCAATGGAGGAGTGTTCCTCTTTCTTCACATCCTCGCCAACATCTGCTGTCACCTGAGTTTTTGATCTTAGCCATTCTGACTGGTGTGAGGTGGAATCTCAGGGTTGTTTTGATTTGCATTTCCCTGATGACTAAGGATGTTGGACATTTCTTTAGGTGCTTCTCAGTCCTGTGAGTTTCCTCAGTTGAGAATTCTCTGTTTAGCTCTGTTCCCATTTTTTGATAGGATTATTTGGATCTTTAGAGTCTAGCTTCTTGAGTTCTTTGTATATATTGGATATTAGCCCTTTTAATTTATTATTGACCTAACCACAGTGAAAGAAATTGGGCCTATAAATGTCTTTTATTTCAATGTCCTACAAACTGATGCCCTAATTATTTTGGCACATGAACGTAAAATACCAAGTGGTTACCAGGGTAGTGGAGTAAGGTGACTTAAAGCGAGATTACTTACCAACCTCAATAAAGCACATAGAAATAAAAATGCGATCCATGGCAGAGTTATCAGTAAGATGTTAAGTCTCAGTTAATAGTGAATGTGGCTGCTTCTGTTCAGGGATTAATTAACTTGATTTGTGAGGTAAAGCAAGAGGAGCTGGAACTCTGAAAGAACCAATCAAGAGCTGGGTTCTGTAAGTGGGTTTTCTAAAAGCTCCCTAGACCCTCCACATGGCTGTGATTTGATATTGCTGTAAGAAAGTTTGAGGCTCAGAGTCAACAGCAGTCATGTCAAGCCTTTACACTGGGCTTTCTCATTTCCTGTACCTGGGACTTAGTATTACTTCATATCACAGTTTGTGTTATGTAATTGTACAGGGAAATAATCAACCTATATTAATGATATCTTGGTTCAGTCAGTTTACTGCTTTTGCCAAAGTGTTGCTTGTTTGATGGCAGGAACTATGGGAACATAGCCAGCCATCAGACCTGTCCCCACACTAGATCCCTTCTTGGGAAAGCTGCACTAGATTTCTGCAGAATTCTCTGTTTTCCTTCCTTGCTCATTCTAAGACTGGGTTACACAGTCTCACTGATGTTCATGATGACACATAGTGTTAATCCCGTGAGACTTTCCTGCCACAAATAGTCACAAGACAGGGAACAGCTCATCATGTATTAAGTCAGTGGATTTTTAGGACATTTCATGGACTAACCTAATAGTTAACACTGAAGAGGCTAGACTTGCTGGTATGTCTGTTTTACTTGTGAGGGTGCTGGGGTATGGCAAGGCAGTGGCCTTCCCCAGGCCCCAGAGGTGATGGGTAGATGTGCATCACAGGGTGGTTCTAGAACCTACAATCCTGATGTTTTCTAGAACATTTTAAATGAATGAAGATCCTGGAGCTGACAGAAGTGTCTCGAGCATTTTGAGTGTGGTAAATTAGACTAACCATGTTCCTTTCTCAGTCTTCCTTGGTTTGCCCTAGGACTGTGGATGTGAAAGACTGGCTTGTGATTGTGGCATAAAGCAAAGTTATCTTAATAACATAACTTTCGCTTCCTTTGTAAACGTGTTGGTGCTTTGTAGCTTATGAAAAATCAGTCTTAAGAAATGATCATTCTGCTGTGCTACCTGGCAGTGTGAAGCATCAGGAAACAAATACTTCAGACCTTTTGGGGTAGTTAAGGATTCCATGGCCAAGGTGAGAGAAGGACTAGCCAAGTGGAAGAGGAGAAAGAGAACAGAGAGTCTTGGTTTAACTCCTCCCCTTGGTTAACCACTCTCCTATCCACCTTGTTAGGACCCCTAATTGTTCTCCTGCTATTGTTGACATTTTGACCCTGCATATTGAACAAGCTTATAGCCTTCATAAAAGAGAGACTAGGAGCAGTGCAGCTGATGGTCCTGCACCAACAATATGAGACCCTGAGGACAGGACCTGAAGAATATGAGTTAGTTATCTGAGACCCCTGAGTGTAGCTCCAGGATTGGAGCTTGTACAAGAAAAAGGGGGGAATGGGGGACTCTAAGGCCTTTTCTAGGCCTCACTCTCCTTACAGCTTCCCCCTCCTGCCTGAGGTCAAGGCTAAGCCAAGTTCCATTCTCTACCCACAGGAACATTCTTAAGTAAAAATTCTCAGAATGTACTAACTGATAGTCACCTGACCCTCTGGAAAGTCCCAGGTAGAGTTTAAATATGTGCCATGCATGCTAGCCAATAGATTTAAAGGTCACTATGCTTAGCCAATAAGTTTGAACTGTAACCTTGCTGGTGTAACCTGTGCCCCTAAAAAGTATAAAAACTGCTTGTAATAGCCATTCGAGGTTGCCTTCTAGTCACTCCCCTTGAGGGACTAATTGAAGGCCAACCCCTACGTGCCAGAAAATAAACCTCTTGCTTTTGCATTAAAGGAAAGAAAGAAAGAAAGAAATTAAGACAAGAAAAGAAAAAAGCAATGATCATTCTGATATTAGAAATTAAATATTTTGAATGCCAAATATTTTAAATTGATTTATTAAAGTATTTACTTTTTTAAAAAAATATCTTTCAACCTTTCTCCTTAAACTCATATTTTTATTTGAAGTCATCCGGCATATTCCTAGTCATTTCAGAACATGGATCCACATATCCATCTAGCACCAATAGAATGACTTATGAAGGAGTCATTTATAAAATTCCTTAGAGTAACATTTTTGCCAAACATTACTCAAGACTTTGTGAATTCAGTGGCTCCTTAAAGTTTCTGTCTCAATGTGCACACCAAAGAGTAAAAGTACATCAGTTACATCTTGAGAATCATTGGACTCAGAAGAGAGGTATGGTGTTCTCTGAGGGTTCCTTTACTCTTGGCCGTCTAAAACTGGTGATCATGCTCTTGGCTCAGCCCACTGTGTGGAATAGTCCAGCAGTAGACATAGTTCCCCTCAGTTACACCCAGCTAGCATTCCCACCTAAGCATCCCTGCACCCAGCACTTTAAACTCTGGCAGCCTTAGAAGTCTGAGGCAGCAGAGTTTGATTTCATGTTCATAGTGGCCAGTGTTGAATAAGCACTTCATACTTTTTTGTTATTATTGTTGTTGATCATTCATTCACAAATCATATGTTGAATAATTGCTATGACACAGCTTTGCACTGGTCAGTCAATCAATGATAAGTCCTTGGCCTGGCCTGGGCTGGAATCTAATAGGAATATGGTGTAATAAAACAAACGAGATAGCATAACTTCTGAGTGGTGTGAAGGATGTCTCTCAGTGGGAAGAACTATACACAGAGAGGGTTGGCCCCCCAACTGGTCTTTGTGCATTGGCAGGTGGTGTGGAGGCAGAGGCAAGTGCTGCCTGACAAAGGCTAAGACAGTGTGTCATCTAGGATATAAGAAGACACGGTGGAAAGCAGATAGGCACCTCACAGTGTCCTCTATATGGTGTTTGAAAATTTACACTTGGAGCCCAGAATAGCCAAAAAGCTGCTACATTTTATTTATTTATTTATTTATTTATTTATTTATTTATTTATTTATAAATACAGAAGTTACGGGATCAAGTTCAGGTTTGAAAAGGGTCATACAGCAAGAAAGTGGAGATGTGTCAGTGAGTCTGAAGTGGTGAAGCTGGGTAGGATGGAGTGACTGAAAGGAAAGCATCGATTTTACAGAAATTAGAGGTAGCAATGAACCCTCGGGAGGGCCCAGGTTGGGTGCTGTGAGTGAAGGACTCAATGGATGCATAGGACAGGAGGGATGAAGGCAGCAGTGGCAGAGACTAGCTTTGTGTGCGTGCAAGCATGTTTGCACCTTAGTGAAGCACTTGCAAGTGGCAGCTTTGAATATATAGAAGCATATACTTAAGTTGTGGAGACTGTATTAGCAGTTTTAGGGTGTTTAAAAAATTTATTTTATTTTTAGTTATTTGTATGTATGTGTGCCCGAGTAGGGAGTATGCATGTGTGTGCAGAGGCCAGAGAGGTCACAAGAGAACAGCAGATCTCCTGGGGTTAGAGTTCTGGGCATTTGTGAGCCTGCTTACGTCACTGCTGGAAACCAAACGTGAGTCCTCTGAAAGATCAGCAAACACTGGTAACTGCTGAGCCATTTAATAAAGACCCCTTGTTATTTAATGAGTTTACTGCTAAACTTTGACCAACTTCCTATTGTCGTAATATAATTCGAATATAATCTTCTCAAAGTCTAGCTAGTTGTTAAATTCTAAATTATAGCATGCAGTCAAGTTGATGATTTTAAATCTTCCTGTTGAGGTATAATTTCCATACTGAGAAGTGCTAAAATGTTGAGATTTTACGTGTATATACACAATTATAAATATAAAGACCATATTCTGGAAAACATCTTGCACCTCCAAAGTCTACTTTTTGTCAGCAATCTTGACAACTGTTGTCCTGACCTACAACATCTAGACTACTTTTGTCTTCTTTTGAGCTTAATGTAACCACACACACACACACACACACACACACACACACACACACAGAGAGAGAGAGAGAGAGAGAGAGAGAGAGATGTTTTGTGATTGGTTTCTGCTCAGTATAACATCTGTGAGCTTCAATTAGATTGTTTTAAAGTCTAGTAATTTAATCTTAACTATTACTGTTTCTATGAACATACAATAATGCTTTTATCATTTTGAGTTTGACAGATATAATAATTATTTCTACTTTTTTGGCTACTATAAAGGAAGCGGCTCTATTCTTGCATATGCTTTTCAGTGATTATTAAACACTGGATTTGTTGGATATTAAAGGTACACATATACTTTTTAGTTGCTCTATATGAGTAACAACAGTTCTTGCTTATGATGGCTTGGGTTTTGCTTTGGCTAAATAGGGATAGATGATACATGGATGGTTAGATAGATAGATAGACAGAGACAGACAGACAGACAGTGGATGATAGGAAGTATCTTTAGCATTTCTGTTGCTATGATAAACCCTTATAACTGAAAGCATCTTGGAGAGGAAAGGGGTTTATTTCACTTTGCCCGTTACAGGTTACAGTCCATCATCAAGGAAGACAGGACGGGAGCTAGAGACACAGCGGAAGCAGAGAAGAAGTGCTGCCTGCTGGCTTGCTTCCCACTGCTTGCTCTGTCTGCTTTCTTATTCACTCCAGGCCCACATGCCTAGGGATGGCCACAGTCGGCTAGGCCCTCCCACATCAGTCACTGGTCAAGACAATACCTATGTGCCTAGAGGCCAATCTTTTGGAGGGATTTCTCAATTAAGATTTCCTCTTCCAATATATGTCTAAGTTCCTTTTTTGTTGACTAACCCTAGCCAGCACAGATAATGTCATATTCACAAAATATATTAACCAATTTTTTAAAGAACATGCATTTTGCTCACAATTTCGTGCACATGGCATCAGCATGTGCTTGGCTTCTGGTGATGGCTCTTTCACTACTTCCTGTCAGAGTAGAAGATACCATGATACCTTAGATACTCTAAGGCTGAGTCTAGGAGCACCTTAGAGTTTGGCTCTCTCTCCTTGTTTTCAGAGGTCCCAGACCTCCTGACCTCTTATAAAGTGGCCTGTCTCTGAAAACTACGATACATATATGACTTTATACTAAATTTCAGACTCATGAGTTTATGGGAAGCACACCAAAGTCTCAACTGTACTCTGTCTTTAGAAGTATCAGCATTTGACTGGACCATTAGAAGTAGCTACCCCATTTCTCACCCAGTACTGTATATAGACCCAACATTATTCAATGAAACAAACCACACAGTAAAATATGGAGCAAAGATATATGTCTAAAGTTGCGTACTAATGTATTTTGCTTGTTTTAAAGTACGTTACACTTGTCAACAGCACTGAAGATTAACATAAAGTTACTTTCTATTTTTGCAATGACTAAAAAAAATTTATGTGTATATGTGCAGGTGCCTGGGGAGACCAGAAGAGAGCATCAGATCCCCTGGAGCTGGACTTACAGGAGGTTGTGAGCCACCCAACATGGGTGCTGGGACTAAGCACATGTCCCTGGAAGAAAAGCAAGGGCTCTTAAACTCTGAGCCAACTCCCTAGCCTATATATTAGATGCCACATCAATATCTTTGAAAATTGTTTATGTACTTATTTTTCAAATACCAACTCTTCTTTGTATTTCTTGAAAGTCATTGGTAGGAGAAAGAGCTTTAATGCTCATGTTTCCCATAAACCTAAGATTTGTTGCTAAGAGTTATTCCCAAGAGTCCCAGACCTCAGTCAACAACTTTGTCAAGTAATGGACAGAGGCTTCTTGGTTGTTGAGTTATTCTGTTTCCATATTAGCCTTAAAAAGAGACAGAAAACATTTCCTTCAGCTGCTGTGTGTGTGTGTGTGTGTGTGTGTGTGTGTGTGTGTGTGCATTTTAAGTAGTATGAAAATGAAGCAGTTTCACAGGCTACCTTTCTGGTCCTTTAATTTAGATTTCCCCTTATTTTTACAGATACTTAAAGCTTCAAAAAGACTGCCCCCACTACCACAGGAGGACCAGACTAATCATACGCTCCAAAAGATGGCTGTGATAGATCTTGGGATGTAGTTTCTGGCATATCAAGATCTTTGGGAATGAACACTATAAAGATGTTTAGAATGAATTACAGTGGCATTTTAGCGAATCTTTTTTAAAATCACATGTTACTTTACATTCCTGCATGTCCTTATTTGAGCATCTGTGGCTCGGTTGGGTTTCCTTTTCTTTTGTGGTACAACTTGAGTTTTTCTATGTTTATGTGTATTTTTCAGAGAAGACTTGGTAATTACATTGATAATGTAGCAAAAAATGTCATGACAGGGTTTTAATATATTATTAATAATTAGAATTAACTGTGTTGAACTGACTTGTATGAGCACTGTTAACCGGGACTTGAAGCCATTGTGGGCACCTTGTATTAGCTCTCTGAAAACTGTAAGTGGGGCCCTGGTATGCTGAGAAGGTATGCGTTGTGCATATCTGTATTGATATTCTTTTCAGGATTGTTCACATTAGCTTCTTCATGTGGACATGTTACAGCACTGGCTTTGAAATTTTTTTGTAGGTTTTAGATGGTTTATTTGAAAACTTAATATTTTCGTTCAAGATGCAAATGATCACTAATATGCTTTTCAAAGTGAGGAGAAAATTAAACTCCTTGTGGGGACACAAGGTAAACAGTAGCCTGCAAATATACATGTCCTCAGCTTCAGCATGTTAGATCAATCATATAACAACTGTAGTCCAGTCAGTATTTATTTTCATTTCAGAAAACTATGTAAATTACTGCTGCATAGCTTAAGAACTGCCCTACATTGGTCTAAATGAGCACCACCCTCTTAGCCCTGGTGTCTGCTCAGGGCTCTCACTACATGAAGTCTATGATTCCCTCAGGTTGAGGGAATTCAGGGTGTATGAGAAGCAGTCACTGAGCCTAAAGTTTGCTGCTGGATTCAAGGGATGAGCCTCTTCCTTTACACACTGGTGATTTTATCCTAGTTTTAGTATGGTTTGTTTGCGGCTAAGAAATAGTACTGTGATGAAATATTGATTTGTTAGAAAAGAACTCAGCTAGCTGATAGGGTTTGAGGAGAGCCATTTTAAAAATGCCATAATGTTGTTTCATTTGTGGACCAGTGGCAGCTCTTGATTATGGTAACACTGCTTTAAGATGAAGTGATTTTTTTCCCCCTTCCCCTAGGATAAAATCAGAGTAAGTTTTATGATTGAACATTGCGACCACAGTGCGCTGATGTCCACATGCTGGCACCTCAGTTAAGTCAATAAGCAATAATTTTTAAAGCTATGATATGTATGCTACAGAGCTAAAACTTGAATTACAATAAAGCTCTTCATATTGCAAGTTGTAGAACACTACTTTTTATAAAACCATATTTTTTTAGGATGACTTAGAAGTGACATATTACTGATAAACGGCTGAAATAAGTTTCTCTGGACTTCTGTATATATTCTTTTTCAGAACTCTGGGAAGTGAGGGTTCATTGTGGCCAACTTCAAATACTTTGATAAAAAACAGTATGTGAATTAATTAATGAGCTTTGTCTTTACAAATATGTGCCATGCTGGGCAACAGGGGTGGATTGTCGAAAAATAATATGTCTTTTGTGTAATGTTGCTTAAGAGCAATAAAATGCAGATGAATTCTTCTCTAGATTGTCATTATTTTGAAGTATTTTAAAACTTTGCATGATGTAATTAGCATATGTTATTAGGATTGCAACAAACTTGTTGACCAAAATCATAAAGAAACACACACCTTCAACTCCCCCCTTTTTAAATAATAACATTTAATTGTTAGAGAATTTTAGAGAAATGTTCCATATAACAGTACAAATCAATACAGTACTTCTAATGAAGAGTTTACCAGCAAGTACCAAAGTGTGAATTGTGCATAAAATTTTATCTAGTAAACTTATTTCTAGGAATTTATGTTAACAAAAATATGTATGTACTATGGGATATCTATCACAGTATTATATACAGTGGTGAATTATGAGAAACATGTCAAAATTAAATACAGAAGTAATAAATTATTAAATTAGTTGTAGACATTTCTATAATAATTAAAATGCTATTTTTTGGCTAAAACTTTAGAAACCAATATCATCATCTTATACTTTCATATTATAAATATGATTCAAATAAATTAAATCACTTTGTAAAAACATTATACAATTGGAAATTATTTCTGATAGATCAACTCTTACAGTTTTATAGGCCATTCATTTTTTTTCTCCTTTGAAATGACAAAGGAAAGTTGACTTCAATCAAAATAGCACACAACCTAATCTCATAAATCACATGTTTAATGTTACTTGTTTTCAGTAGGCTTTGAAAACCTTACTACTGTCACACTCAACTAGAAATAAGTTGACAACTCCTGACTAAATCCAGAGAAAATAAATACTAGTCTTATAGAATACACAGGACTCACCTCCCTAATGTGAACATATAATTCAAATACCTCCAATGTTCTCCCTTGAAGATACGTTAGCTTCAATCTAAGCAAAGAGCAACATTCCTTTGTGATTCATCAGATAGCTATAACACTAGCTGAAGTTACCCCTTAAATATTTCTATTTGACCAGTACAAAGTGTCCCTCCTTATCTTTTTTGATAACTTTTGGTTGAAAGTTGATTTTGTTGAATATTGGAATGGCTACTCCAGCTTGTTTCTTGGGACCATTTGCTTGGAAAATTGTTTTCCAACCTTTTACTCTAAGGTAGAGTCTGTCTTTGTTACTGAGATGCGTTTCCTGTATGCGGTAAAATGCTGGGTCTTGTTTACATGTCCAGTCTGTTAGTCTATGGCTGTTTATTGGGGAATTGAGTCCATTGATGTTAAGAGATATTAAGGAAATGTGATTGTTACTTCCTGTTACTTTTGTTGTTAGAGGTGGTATTATGTTTGTGTGGCTATCTTCTTTTGAGTTTGTTGAAAGATTACTTTCTTGCTTTTTCTAGGGTGTAGTTTCCCTCCTTGTGTTGGTGTTTTCCATCTATTATCCTTTGTAGGGCTGGATTTGTGGAAAGATGTTGTGTAAATTTGGTTTTGTCATGGAATATCTTGTTTTCTCCATCGATGGTAATTGAGAGTTTAGCTGGGTATAGCAGCCTGGGCTGGCATTTGTGTTCTCTTAGGGTCTGAATGAGATCTGCCCAGGATCTTCTAGCTTTCATAGTCTCTGGTGAGAAGTCTGGTGTAATTCTGACATGTCTGCCTTCATATGTTACTTGACCTTTCCCCCTTACTGCTTTTAATATTCTCTCTTTGTTTAGTACATTTGGTGTTTTAATTATTATGTGACGGGAGGAATTTCTTTCCTGGTTCAGTCTATTTGGAGTTCTGTAGGCTTCTTGTATGTTCAAAGGCATCTCTTTCTTTAGGTTTGGGAAGTTTTCTTCTATAATTTTGTTGAAGATATTTTCTGGCCCTTTAAGTTGGGAATCTTCACTCTCTTCTATACCTATTACCCATATTTTTCATCTTTTCATTGTGTCCTGGATTTCCTGGGTTATGAGATTTTTGCATTTTGCATTTTATTTGACTGTTGTGTCAATGTTTTTTTATGATATCTTCTGCACCTGAGATTCTCTCTTCTATCTCTTGTATTCTGTTGGTGATGCTTGCATCTATGACTCCTGATCTTTTTCCCAGGTTTCCTAACTCCTGGATTGTCTCCCTTTGTGATTTCTTTATTGCTTTTGTTTCCATTTTTAGATCCTAGATGGCTTTGTTCAATTCCTTTATCTGTTTGGTTGTGTTTTCCTGTAATCTTTTAAGGGATTTTTTGCATTTCCTCTTTAAGGGCTTCTAGCTGTTTATCTGTGTTCTCCTGTATTTCTTTAAGAGAGTTATTTATGTCCTTTTTAAAGTCCTCTATCATCATCATGAGAAGTGATTTTAGATCTGAATCTTGCTTTTATGGTGTGATGGTGTATCCAGGATTTGCTATGGTGGGAGAATTGGGTTCTGATGATGCCAGGTAACCTTGGTTTCTGTGGCTTATGTTCTTGTGCTTGCCTCCTGCCATCTGGTTATCTCTAGTGCTACCTGCCCTCCCTTTATCTGACTGGAGCCTGTCCTTCCTGTGATCCTGGGTGTGACAGAGCTCCTGGGAGTCAAGCTGCCTCTGTGACCCTGAGATCCTGGTTTGACCAAGCTCCAGTGATCCTGTGATCCTGGGCATGTTAGAGCACCTGAGAGTTGAGCTTCCTCTGGGTGTTGTGGGACTGGCTGAGGAGTTTGTGCCCAAGTTCTGCTCAGGGCACTGTTCCTGACCGGAAGGAAATTGTGCTACTGGTCCAGCCTCAACCACTTTTCTTAACCTATACATTTTTTGCCTTCGGTACTAAGAGTTAATACCAGGACCTGATGTGTATTCTCTATATGTGGCTTTTCAGGTCACTTTAGCCTAATGTGTTGACTCTAGGATGTAGTGTTGTGACTCCTTGGATTACTGTGGATCCCACAAAAGAGAATAATGTGGGGACAGAGATTTTCATGTTTTTCTTCATTGTCCTATCTTTATTATCTATAAGAAAACCAGGCAGATATTCTGCCCAGCTGATAGGTACTGTTGGGTCTGGGGAGATGGCAGGGTCAGTAAAGGGCCTGAAATTCAGATCCTTAGCACCCAGACACAATGATATGTGTTAATGACTCTGGTACTAGGGCAAGTAGAGATAGCTGGATCCCTGGCTCTGGAATAGCTAAGTCAATGTGCTATAGGTTCACTCTGCGTCAAAAAATAAGGTAAAGACAGACTATAGAGTACACCTAGTGCTGAATTCAGGCTTCCACAGAGATGTGCACATACATGTGCATTTTCATGTGTCTATATACATGAACCACACATATACTGCAAAACCCAAATGTTCTAACTACTGACTGAATTGTCTATGCAGCTGCCCGATTTTAAGGACGTTATTGGTTGGTTAGCTCTGAAGTTCTGGGACACTCAACAGAAATCTAAGAAGCCTTGTTCTCCTTTATTCTAATTTATCTTGAATGCATCTTGTAGATTCATCAAGAGTTTTATGCCGCAAGTCAACGGCTCCTCTTAGCAAGAGTGAAGACTTGTGCCTCTCTGTCCTTTCGTATGTCTTTGAAGGAGAAAGTGCAAAGGGGCAGAATGGAATTGCTTGAGATCTTGTAAACCGTTGGCCTCTAGGGCTTGGGACACTCTGTAATTGCTTAGTCTCTACTTCTTTTGCATGCAGACACCTTTCTGATAGATATCAGGAGGCAAGAGGGTAGGAGCCGTGATTTGCAGATAGTGGCCGACTTGACGCCCTACATTTCAAAGTCAGTTCTTTTCCTCTACTTCAGGTCTCAAAGGTGCAGAACCTTTGTTCTGTTTGCCTGGATGAATGCTACTGCGTGAAAACAGAGTATAATGACCAGACTAACCTAGAATAAAAGTCAAGGGACTAAAAGCCATTTTAATGCTGTTAGCTTTTCTTAAAGGTGAAGACGTCTTGGATTTTGATGTTTGCATTTATCAGTTACATCCTCTAGTGACTCCTGTATCTCACATCATGCATATCATAGTAGAAGTATCTGTAAAAAGTATAAATGCTGCTGCTGTCTGAATCCAGCCAACTATTGTGATCTAGAAGTTACGGATTGTTACTTCTATCCGTAATTTACTTAGCTGCTCCAGCATGCTAATGTAGCTAAGACAGGCTTTTAAAGATCCATGTCTATCACAGAGAAGCAAAGGTGTTTTATCCTCCAATATAAAACAAGTATTTCAGAATAAAGGAAAATTTAAAAATTGAGTATGTTTAGCTTTATGAGACAGTGTCTGATGTGATCCACATTCATCAGGACTGACCATGTCCTTAAAAGACTCCAGGGTTGAGGTGGACTTTGATTATTGTCAGTACTGAGTCAGCCAAGCCTCCCTGCTCAAGAGGACCTGGAGAGTGGGGAACAGAAAACGCCCTTGTCTTTGTCCTTTATGCCCAGTTTGAAAACCTCCATCCTTAGGATAAAGGTCCAGAGCAATGCTGGTTTTCTTACTAGCTCCTTAAGCTGCGTCATCTTACATGTCTATGAACTGGGTTATATATCACAATCAGACCCATTCTGGGTATCAGAACATTTCTATAGCAGTTAGATCAAGTTATAGGTCATTTAAAAAGTTTAAATTCCAGTGACTTAAAAGTTTATATGTTATGTACATGACTATTCCAGCATCTCTGAGGGACCTAGCACCTTTCTTACTATTCAACCATTGGATCCATATCTATGTAACTAAAAAGAGGTTAGACAAAAGAGAGCTGTCTTAGAAGAGCTGCAGTTAACTGACAGAATGTGCTAGAGGGATGCTGTTCCAGGAGGAGGAGGAGGAGGAGGAAGGAATTTAAATACTGAGAATAAATCACTGTTAGCAGCTGTGGGCAGTATCTTACTCATTTTGTCTCCAGTTGATACTCAGCATCCATCTGTTAAGACCATGACTAATACTGGATGTATTAGTTATCATTCCTGTTGCTGAGAGAGAACTATCTGATAAAAGCAATTTAAGTAAGAAAAGGCTCAAAGTGTAAGGGTAAAGGCCTTCATGGCAGAAAAGTCAAGGCAGTGGGAACTTGACCCAACCAGTCATGGTCATGTAGGCTTTTCAGCCTGGAGGAAGAAAGCAATGAAGAGTCCATGTTCAGCCAGTTTATTCCTTATGCTGTCTAGGACCAAAGCCCAGAGACTGGTCCTACATTGCTTTAAGGTGGACCTTCCTGCTTTAGTTAACTTAATCAAGGTAAGCCCCACTGACATGCCCACATGTTAACTTGCTCTAAATAACCCCTCATAAGTGTGCATAGAAACTTGTCCCCTACACGATTTCAGATTCTGCCAAGTTGACAGTAGTCCCTCACATCACAGTAGGCCACTGAAGTGTCTGTTCTTATGAAGATACCCACTTGGCATGCTTTATTTTCCTAAATATCTGTGTGCCATTTCTATGAAGCCAGTGCTTCTGAGAGCAGACAGCAGCATGGTGCTGTCTAGGAATCACCTCCCACAAGCAGTGCACAGGAGAGCTGAAATTGGGACGTTCTCTAAAGATCTACCAGGACTGGCCTGTCGGGCATGAGAGAGGCAGGTCCCTAAGGTTGGTGATGCTATCCAGGGACAATTTTTTAGCTGAGGAGCAGCCTGCACTGGTCCTGCGAAGCACAAGAAGGCCCCTGAAACTGAGAAGCTTGAGCAAGCTAAGAGTTGGGCAGCTAGGAAAAGTCTAAGGCCAGAGCATGTAAGCAAGAACACGTTAGTCCATGGGTGAGACGCTATGCCTGTCCCAGCCCTCTCTCCTGTACACACTCGAGATGTGCTTTTAGGAAGTCTCCATCGTATTTAAACAAAGGAAGAACATGAGCGGTGAGAGTGTGCTGGTGGCTTATTGCAGATACAGAAGAATGTCTGGAAACCCATAGCTCAACACTGGGATGAGCCTGGCTGTCCCGCCCACCCTAGCTGTAGCTTTACCTTTGTCTTCTATCTACACAGTCCTGTGTGCACTGCACAAGTCCTTCCTCCAAGGTCTGTAAGTCCTAAAGGGGCCATCTCAGGGAGTGCGGGACCTGGGGTCTCTGGAGCTGCAGAGAGCACAGGGCAGCAGCTTTATGTGCCCATTTTAACACCTTCCATTTCATTGGGAGCAGAGGCCCAGCTTGAGGGTTCCACTCCTGTAGTACTGCTCAGCTGCTTGGAGAGAGTAGAAGAGGCAACAGCAGGAGGATCAGAAGTTTAAGACCAGCCTGATCTACGAAAACTCTAGCTCCAAAAAATTAAAATTAAATTAAATTGGAGCTGAGGTCAGTACCAACCAAACGATGCTTATAATTAAAGTTTTTCATTAGGTAGGAGAACAGGAGTAGTCACGATTCAAAGAAATAGTGAATAGTGTCACCACCAATTCATTGAAAAAAATCCTCATACTTGGGAATCTCATAAATTTACACAGTTAGATTCAGTTGCAAGGAAAAATCAAGGCTTTCCATTTTTAAATATCTGTCAATGTGCTCGGTGGTCATAGTTTAGCTTCATAGGAGCAGAAGGTAAAATTCTTTAAAGTGCCAATAATAAACCATCTTAGAATGATTTATCAGGTTTGCTAATTTGCTGTGTACATTATCCTGCACTGGAATATTGATGACTATCAACTGTGGGTCATGCCTGTAATTCCAGCACCCAGGTTAATGAGGCAGAGGTTGAGGCCAGCCTAGGTAGCATAACAAGACCTTGTTTCCCAAACAAAAAAACAAAATAAACAAATGAAAAATTACTAAAGGAACAGAAAAAAGACTGTTTTACTTAGAACCAGTAATTCTGTGACCCTGTTAGAAAATCAAATCTTATTTTTAGTTGTGTGTGTTCATCCTTTGTTTATGTGTGCACACACTTGCCTGTTTTAGAGGCCAGAGGTTGATGTCAGATGTCTTCCATTGATTTTTACCTTATTTTTTAAAGACAGGATCTCCTCTGAATCTGGAAGTCACCAAATGGGCTAGTCTGGCTGACCAGCAAGTCCCTGGGCTCTGCTTGTCTGCCACAGCACTGGGGTTGCAGGCACGAGCTGCTTTTATATGATTACTGGGTATCTAAACCCACGTCTGTAGTCTGCCAACAAAGAACTTTACCCCTCAGGCTGTCTCCCCAACCCTGAGATGCCCAAATTTAAAATGGAATCAAATTATGTGTCTGCTTTAGATGGAATTGCTATATCAGTCTCTCTCCACTGGATGTCATCTTTCCCCACAGATTCATATACCAGAGCCTAAATCAAGTGTGAGCTACAAACCAATACAGTACAGATAGTTTACTGTATGTCACTCTCAAACGACTTTTTATTTATCCATTTGTTCAACACCTATTCAGGCTCTGCTGCCAGGCTCTACTTTTGGGCATAACAACAGTGATATGTATTATATATATTTATACACACATGGGGCCAGGAATGTTTTAGATGTGGGACATTTTCAGATTTTAGAATTTTGGATTTTCTCATTAGGGATACTTAATCGGCCATTACATTCTGAGTGTGTTTGGGAGGTAAACATGGAGTTAAGTAGAGTGTGACAGGCAGTGAGAGTTCAAAGAGGGGTTGGCGAGATGGTCCTGTCTGAAATGTGTGTCAGCCATACAACTTGAGTTAGGAGGATTCCTGTAGTTCTGGTGCTAGGAGAGCTGAGGCACAAAGACCACGGTGGCTTGATGGCCACTGATGTCCCTGAGTCAGTGAGCTTCAGGCTCAGTGGCAGCCTCTGTCTCAAGACCACGGGAAGGGGAGAGATTGAGGACTGGACATTACCTTTGGCCTCCATGTGTGCTCATGTATTTCTTTCTTTTCCTGTTTTAGTACTGAGAATTGAAACCAAGACCTGATGTGTGCCAGACAAGTGTTCTGCTGCATAAAACACACACACACACACACACACACACACACACACACACACACGAGGGAAAAGGTATATAACAGGAAATACCATTGATCTTTCTCGCCCCTTACTGACAAGTCAGTAGAGGTTTGAAGACTCTAAAGAGGGAGTCTTGTTCCTTCATGTTGGAGGACAGTCTGGGGATCACAGAGAATCCTCTGAGGCTGAAAGGCATACATGCTCAATGCCATGATATTTACGGCTGAAGAATGTGAGGAGGGGGACAGTGTTGGAGTGGGTAAGATCAGAGCGGTTGAGAGTTCACGGAGAGCTGTGAAGGTCACAGCTAGGGCTTCTGTCTGGTCTCCAGTAAGAGGGGAACCCAAGGGATCTGTTTGGTTTTCAGAGCCTCGTTCTGGCCAAGCAAGTACAGATGGAAAGCAGGAAAAGCAATTAGGAGACTACTGCAGACATCCAAGTGACCAACAAGGAAGTTAGAGGGGAAGAGAGCAAGGGAGAGTGTTAAATAAAATGGTGCTTTCATTGTGGACATTTCTGATTTCCTTTGATTTAAACCACTTCCCTCTCTCTCTCTCTCTCTCTCTATATATATATATATATATAACAATACTCATTATGTAATTATGTACAATTAGTGATGTTTTAAAAGTACATATTGTGAAGGCTTATAAAAAGGTGTTTAAAAGTTTTCTTTCTTTATAGGATTTTAAGAATAAACAGCGCTCCAGAAAAACACCAGATGGCAGTAGAAAATAAGTCCTATTTTTGCTACCAAAAAAAAAAAAAAAAAAAAAAATCACATTTATAAAGCAGCTTAATGAAAAGGCAGAGGCAGCTAAGTTGTAGCCAGGAAGTCAGTTTGGTACAACTGGAACCTAATATGGAGAGCTCCGACTTTTCTGTGGTCATAAGGAAATTAAAAATTAAGCTAACAGGAGGAATAACCAAGCCTCATGCTGGCTTCTGTGATGTGTGTGTGCGCGCGTGCGCGCGCGCATGCATGTGCGCGCGTTTGTGTGTGGGATGTTTGTGTGTGAGGAGGTGCAGATACATATGCCTATGTATGCTAGACTTTGGGCTAATATTTCCCTAGTCTCTGGGATTTAGGGTCTTGCTACCGTTTTCTTTGCCCTTTAGACTGCTGCCTTTCTGCACAGCATCTTTAAGTTCTCTGGGCTTTCCACTGTGGGCATGTGTGGCTGAAACACTCCACACAGGAGCAGAAACGGCCTTCACAGAACAGCACCTGCCGGTCTCTGCCTGCCCCTGCTCCTTTCCTGTTGCCTTCAAAACACCTTTTAAAATATTTTGATGACATTTCATCAATTTAATGAAGTGCTTATTCCGATTAACTCTTAGTACTAAGCAGGCTGTGCATCCCAAATGTGAGCTTCCCTGGCTGAGTTACTTATCTGTGTGTTTTTACTCATTGTTCCTCGAACCATTGGACTACCCTTTCTTTTTCTTGTTGATGTTAGTGATTTTGATAATAGCCCCTCATTGAGTTTTGATATTGTGCAGTTTCTTTCCCTAAATTTTTTTTTCTGTGTTAGCTTCACATAGGATGCCTCAAAGATGAAGTGTTTGTATAACGTCAGTACGCAGATGGATGAGTACAAGACAATTGCATTCTCTTTTGTGCTAGAGAACTCTAACAGGCTTGATGGACTAGGAAGCTTGGAAACTATAAAGTGAGAAGTGTGGTGCTTTCCTTAGTAATCACCTATGGGGACAAGAACTGTGCACTTGGCTGTGAAGACACCAGTCATGACGGGGTGATCACTCCACCTATGCTCATCCTTCATCTGGTATGCATGAACTCAGTCAAGGCCTCTCTGCCTTGAATGGACACACTGTTAGGTCTATGTAGTTTAGCTGATCATGACATGCTTTCGCTCACTGTCTCTAGCCGTCCAAAACTACAAGGTACTCTTCATTATTGGTACCAGCATCCCATCTGGGAATTGTTGTGCTGGCTGGTGCTTCCATTCAGACCACATCCCCTCTGTCTTAGTGATTTCGCCATATTACAGAAGACCAAGGTAGAAAGAGCACGTTTAAACCAACTCCGTCTGAAAGCTTTGAAAAGTAATCCAGTCCCAGCCTGCAGCTGTGAGAAGAGGGTCTGAGGTAACTACTGTGCAAGATTTATTACTGCCATTACACTCGACAGCTACGGTGGTGTCAGTGGCGCCTAAGATACATAGGCATTTATTGTCTGATTACTTCTACAGATAAGTTAATTATAGGAGATTTCTGACTCTTACATAACTGATTTAGAGAGAAGTTTAATTACAGCAATTTTAGTGATTTAAATAAGCTCAGCATATATTACCAGTCCCAGCAAGCAGAGTAGAGGTTTTTCAGCTGCATTGGAATACGAGTTTGCTTTGTTTTTATCTTTCATCGAAGGATTGTAGCTCTACGGTAGGACACGTGATGATCCAGGACACCTGTTTCCACCAGAGTGCTGCCTCAGTCAAGCGCTCTGCAGGACTGTAATAGCAACTTCCTCCTTGTCATTAAAACCCCATTCCAAGGCTTCCCAGTGAGCTCTCCACATTTGCCAAGACTAATTTGTGTAATGATTGTGACAGTGCAGGCAGGAAAGGAAAACTGGCTTCTTAAGGGAAGAGAAAGAAAGTGTGAGGGTTCTTTAAATGGTCTGTTAGCACCTTGCGGTTGTTGTTTTTCTTTAAATCATTGAGAATTGTGGCACATTAAACCTAATAACTCACATGACTTTCTATCAGTAGTATACTTAGTCAGCTAAAGGTTAACATATTAGCTATGTATGCCTAGACTAACTTAAAATTAAACTTGCAAGAAAATGTGCTATAAATAGAACTATGGGTAGTTTATTTAAAGAAGATGTAAAATTAGCAGCGTTAACGTTGGTTCAAAAGGGACAGCGAGAATTACCTTATTTGGAATTCCCTAGGCCTTTTCCTGTAGTGTTTTCTATTTTATGGTTCTACGGGTAGCTTCGGCTGGCATTTATAGTAGTAATTCTTACCACCAAATTTTATATTTCCCTTAAACATAAACATAATTTTATTTCCGGTAGAAAGTACACAGTCCATTTTTACCTGTGGTTTTGCATAGTCGTGGGCAATGATGCCCCCCGATGCAGAAATCCCTGAAGGTCACTGTGCTTCGAAGTCTGAAAGATTCACCTCACTTCTCTTCATCACACGGGAACTAGATCAGCTCACATCTTCCCGAGGACGGTACAGTGCACTAAGATATTGGGGGTGGAGGGAGACCCATTGCTATAACATGTGTCATAATACATGGCTCTGCTTGTTCTGTTACATTAGTCCTCTTTGTTAATCCATTAGTGTGCCTGTTTGTGAGTTACACTCAAACATGGGTGTTCACATACAGACAACCCATTGTCTATCGGGTTAGCTGTGCCTGCAGCTTCAGGCATCTGCTTAGGATATAGCCCCTGTTGGTAAGGGCATGCTATCCCATCAATCTTAGAGAAAATAGACAAGATCCTGGCTGTTTCACTCTGGGCAACCTATTTCATTCTTCCTGCACCTCTTTTGCCCTCCGGTCTGATTCACCTACAGACTTAACCCTTTCTCTTCCTTTCCTGGGCCTCACAAATTTGTTCTAGAAGTAAGGGAGAATGGTTTGCGAAATTCCCAGCTGCCATCTTCATGTACTTCAGATATTATGGAAGAGTGTCAGCTTTTCTTAGGTCTGTGTTTTCCGATAAGGGTGGTCATGGCCCCACTGATGTTAGTGGGGGCAACCCTTACGTTTCTGTACTACCCCAGATGGTGCCTGAGGTGGGTGGGACCCCAGGCCTCTCTGCCGTGTGAGTGTGAGGCATCCGCTTCCACTTCCAGGCTGAGACTGGGGCTTCTGACTCCATTCTGCTCCTCACTGACCAGTCCGTCCGTGGGAGACACCCTCTCTGGGAGTCTAACTGCTCAGCCCTTAAAGGAGATTGACTCAGTGGTGCTCAGGCACTGACTGTAGGGCATCTGTGGACATGGACACAGCAGTTACTGGGGCTGTACTCCTGCTCGTGGTCATGGCGCTTTGGGGGAAAAGTAAGCCTGGTAAGAAAAAGTGATTGTCTTTCACCGTGTGGTTTCACTTCTCTCACCACGTGACTTCTACTCAGCCGGCAGCAGCTTCAACTGAACGCTAGGATAGACCCTGCTTTGGGTCTCCAGGGAGAACCTCGGTTTGTTTGTTTGTTTGTTAACATACTGAAATAACAAGAAAACACAACCAAGGAGCTGGACACAGTGACACACACCTGTAATCTCAGCTCTAGCAGGGGCAGGGGCAATTGTCACAAGTTTGAGGCCAGTCTGATTTATAGAGCAAGTTCCAGGACAGGCAAAAGAGCAAACATTAATAAATAAAAATAACCGAGATGGTTAAAATATCTTTCATGGTTCTCTCCCAGATCCTTCACTAATAGATAGATGTACTGACCACTTAAGGCAAATGTGTATACAGGTTCAGTTATGTTATAAATTTTTGTCCAATTGGCTATGATTGAAGCAGAGAATATAGGATTTATTTATTTACTTACTTACTTTTGAGTCTCTCTCTCTCTCTCTGAAGACATCTGTATGTGTAGCGAAAGGAATTTAGAGAAGAACTTTTACACATTCTAACATTTTCCTTTCACTGTGTCTTAGGACCACAGCCATTCTTGCATGGCATTGCCTTGTGGGGGTGTTGCTCAAGCATCCAACAGGGTTATATTCATGTAAAAGTTCCGTGCATTCAGATACCCTCTTATTTTTAATGGCCGGGTAGTAGGCTGATACAGAAAGGAACTGTAGGACTTCCTGCACACACAAACCGATCTCTGTTGCAAAGAGCTTCACTACTGGGGCGTGAGGGGCCGTGCCCTCTACAGAACAGTTTCTGCAGGATATAGTCCCTCAACCCTGGTGGCCTTACTCTTTGGAAGGCAAGAACACCTCATTTTTCTTTACTTTCTCTACTCTGAGTCCTCACTGCACTGATGGGACCGCCGTCTGTCTGTCCCGTTCTGGTTCATATGCCGGGTTTTATTAGCATCTCCCTTTAAGATTTAGTCTTCATCGTCTGGAGCCTAGTTAACTATGTTACTAACCTAATCCTAACCCTGTTCACGTGCGTGAAGCACGGTCAAACTCAACTCAAATGAAATCTGTTTATACAGCCTTCAGCCTTCAGTTGTTACCCTTTATGTAAAAACCGGGGTTTGATAAAGTTGTGCTTCAGGTAATAAACCTTAATTTTTATGCTTCCTAGAAATTTGGCTTCTCTCCCCCTAAAGATCACTGGCTCCCAGCGTGTATACTGACGTATCAGTAATGTTATTGCTAGCGTTATTCAGCGAGCCAGAGGCTGGACATAGCATTAATTGCAAATTATAGACTGAACATAAAACCAATGAACTTGGGTGAGCGTTTAATTCTGTACCCTGTCACTTTGATTCATACCGCATCTTGCTTTTTAACTGCTGCCACGAACCCCACGTGCATTTCTCTGCAGTATATTTTTTTTTCATGGCATTTGCAGACAGTTGTGAGAGTCAAGCAGTATATGACCCAGCAGGGTATGTGTTGTTGTGCCATTAATTGCATACCTCTGTGCCTCCAGAGGAAGTAGGCCAGAGGCAGATTGTCTTTTACCCCCTGAGAAGTATGATAATAGCTTGACAGTGTGCTTCCTTCAGTAGTTCTCAGTGATTATAAAATACAAGTAAAGAGACTTGTTGGAGGGAGAGAGAGAGAGAGAGAGAGAGAGAGAGAGAGAGAGAGAGAGAGAGATATCTTTAAATCACATCTCAGATTAACAACATCAAGCATGGTTAGTGCATTGGCGGTGGGTGGGTACTCATTTCCGCTTTCTTGGGCACCGGGACTAAGTTCTGTTTTTAGGATCAAGGGTGAGTCTGAATGTGGCTTTGGATGTTGAGAGTGTCACTGAGAGTGCAGAAAATTTGAGAGCATTAACCTGTTCAGCCTTTAACATAGTCCATGTCCCCCCTGCTCATGATCGTGTTCTTTCCTGCTATTTGTGTGAAATCACTTATTTTACACTAGAGAATCACTGTCCTGAAACACAAAGGATCCTTGAGTGGAGCCGGGGTCTCTGGTCTAGCACTTCCTGTTTGTCCTTTGGCTCTGAACACATCACTTGGACTCAGGGAACTTTTCTTTCTTCACTTGTAAAATAACTCTTGAATTCTTGAATTGCTGCAGTTTCTGTCTACTGAGCATAATTGTGTCCCTTTGTTCCTGGTGCCTTGCGCTACAAATATCACCAACTCTTACCATCCCTCTCTCTGTGCTGGATTAAAAACAAACAAAATGAAACATAACAAAAAACAAGAAGCCTAGAGATCTGGCACAGTAGTGAATATCTCTAATCCCAGGACCCTAAAGATAGAGAGAGATAGGCATGTCCTGAGTTCAACATCACTCTTTGGCTCCATATAGAGTTTCAGACCACCAAGGCTATGACAGATTCAGCCTCAAAAGAAAACAAACCTAAAATGTAGTTTTAAGTAAAATTTACATGATCTCCAAAGTCAAGTGTTATGGAAAAGAAATCTAATAATTTGTGTTTGTTCCTGTTGCACAAGGCTCTGGATGAACACGATAAATTACTGACATGCCAGCCTAGTGTTCTTAATGTCTTAATTGCAAGAGAAGGACGCCGATTCTCCAGGGCTGGTTCTCCATGAAGTGTGTATTTATGGAAAGTGAACGCCAACAAGCAGAATGAGGTGCAAGCATGCTGGGGAGTCATTAAAGGGATGCCTGTGATGGCATCTCATTAAATAAACAGCAAGTGAAGTTTTCTTTCCACCTTGGGTGTTAACGTGGAGTTTGAAAACAGCCAACAGAAAAAGCTAAATGCTTAAGGGATTTATGGTAAGACTCAATAGTGCCATTAATTTCCGTGTATGCTTTAAATTGCTGGGGTGAAATAATGTATTCAGCAAAGAAGCAAGTTCCCGCTTCCTCCCATGAGTCTCCTTGATTGTGCAATTGGTAGCTCATTCTTTAATTAAACTTGTCCAAAGATAGGAGCAGCTAAAGTGTTTACTGTATAAATAGTTTTCATTCCCAGTGTGCAAGCTTAAAGCCATGGTATAAAGAGTGTGCCATCTGTTAAAAACCAAAACATGTGGTGTGCTGTTGCAGAAAAATAAACCACATATTATTCATAGAAAGGATCACAGCATAGTACATCTTGGCAGATGACAATAATTTGTGATATTTTGGAATGTCACCACCTTCTCCTTAAGTGGCAGTATGTTCATAAATGCATTATGAGAAGCAACATGACCGTGTATAAGCATAAGAAATTGAGTTTTATTTTCAATGATTTTTCCTCTCTTAACATCTGGTCATTCATTTATGACAGAAATTTAAATAATTCCTCTCCCTTCGATGCATCCTCTTGCCCCTGCGGTCATCCTATCTCAAAGGATCTGCCTACTACTACGTTATTTCTGATTACTCATGTGCCAGGAAAGCTTCAAGCTGGTCCATTGTACCATAGTAACACCACACTGTCTGCAGAGCAAAGTATTCCTTCTCTGGACCATCATCAGAGAAACAGGTCATCTTGCAGCCTTGGCCCTCGCCCTGGAGACAGCTCCACGGTCTCTCTGAATCCTCAAAGTTAGATCCTTTCTATCTCTACGTCCACACTTCCCTTTCACTTTGGAATCAACTTTCTTCCCTCATGCGCCCCAAATTATATCTGTGTTTTAAAGTCTCCAAACATGGGATTCGTCTGAATTTCCATTCTCAGTGGCCCACGTAGAAGCAGCTGTCTGAGTGTGCACACTATAATTCCTGTTTTGACTGGTCATTTTTCATCTTGTTCAACTCATTATGGACCTCCCCATTATCTGAGGCATTTGGGTTTGTATTTATATTTGGTCTAGGTTTGAATTATTACCCAGCCAGCGTGAGGAGAAGCCTCGGTAAGTATGTGCTTGAGTGCTGGGGGGCTACTCTTAGGCTGGCTCAAGAATACTGCCATATCCCGTATTGGGGTTTCCCACCACAGCAATGGGTACAGCTGTTTAAAGTGACTTGGAGATTCGTCATATCTGACAGGATCATGTGAGGAGTTTTGACATTTCAGACAGAACCAACGTCACGGTCTTTGGACTTTTTAGATTCTATGTCAGAACAACAAATTTTAAACACCATCCAGGAAAAGTGTTCAACTGTGATATTCAGAATTATTCTTTCTTTCCTTTAAAGATTTATTTTTAATTCTGATGGGTGTGTGTGTGTGTGTGTGTGTGTACATGAGTGTGGGTTCCCATGGAGGGAAGAAGAGAACATTGGATTCCCTGGAGCTGGAGTTCCAAGAGCCAGCCGTATGCATGTGCCTTTAACTGTTGAGCCATGTCTCCTGCCCCTCAGAGTTGTTCTGAGTTTTTAAAAATAGAATTTTACTGTAATTATGTTTTACATGTTTATTGTAATACTTTTATTGGTGTGTAGTAGGCAGGATAAACTTCAGTAAACACAATCTGAGGGTTTGACATGTGTCACAGCAAGGAAGTCACCACCGTGAAGACAATACTCACATCCAGGGCCTCAGAAGTTCCCTGTACTCTCTGCATCCAATCTTATGTCCCTCCCACATTACCACACAGTCACTGATCAGCCACACAGTCACTGATCAGCCACACAGT
>JADRCH010000161.1:2327395-2345084 GCA_019843965.1 Rhynchomys soricoides
GTTAGCTGTGCCTATGTCCTGTTAGAAGCTCCTGGTTAGCTGTGCCTATGTCCTGCCATATCTGCACAGGCCTACTAAATTCACTAAAAACTTACAATATGACACGTAAAATACAGCCAGTGCTCTCCATGGGATGTTCTATGGGAAATCACTTGAGCCTAACTTGCTTCTTGTCTCCCTCTTCTGTCCTTCCCATTATGGTCAACTGGACATTTTGGGTTAGATATTCTTTAAAGCAATGCTCTCTGTTCATTGTGTATGTTAGTTTCTTACACTGTAGCTTTTATTTTAAGAAAGCGAATACACCTAAACTGCAAACTGATCCTGCTGCCATCCCTTCTAGGATGTCTGGGTTGTTCATGCATTCATACTTTCAGAAAGTGTTCTTGAGGATTTCTCTATGGTGGGTCAAGTACCAAAATACTGGATATTAATGTTAGTAAGGTCAGTTCTTTCTCTGTTGAAACAAGCCTACAAGGGGAAAGGTCAGGAAGTAATGAGAAAATTGAGTGCTGTTCATACATCCACATCCACAGTATGAGGAGTGTTTCCTCCTCCTCTTCCTCTTCCTCCTTCTACTTCTTATTTTAGAAGTGAAGTATTATACAGGCACAGAAAAGGTATTCTTTCTTGATGAAGGATCATAAATGACTTCGCTTTAAAACAGGATCACAGGCAGTGAGATAGACGATTCTTTCACAGAAGTAGTGGGAGGGTTTGCCAGAAGGGAAAACACCACACAAAAAAATAGTCAAATATGCAGTTTTGTAGCATATTTTGAAGGCTTCAGACATGAAATGTAGGCCTCACAGATAAGTGTGAGAGGATGAAAAATGAGCTAGGGCCCACCTTGGAAAGGCAGGGATGCTGGTTCCAGAAAGCACAACAGTGGAGAAATTCAAGGTAAGTACTAGTCCCTAGAATAAGTACAGCATTTCATGTAGGTTTGCAGGAGCCATTCACACAGTTAAACCAATGTCTGTGTTCAATTAATCAAAGTGGCAGTTCCAGAAAGAAGCAGATTCTGTCTCTCTGTGTGGCTGCGATCTACATGTAGAATCCTTTGTCAGGGTGGCAATGCCTAGGTCTTATTGTTGCACTTGTCTTTTGTGCTATCGTTTGTGTTCTTCCTATGCAAACCTTATGATTCTTAAGCATGTGCACTGGACTCTGTTGGCTCTTGTAGCAAGCTTGGCATCAGTAGATTCCATCTTTGCATAGGCAGACAGCAGGTCAGTGCCTGTTGGCCCTGAGCAGCATCACAACTTCAGAATTGGTATTTTGGGGCACCAAACCTTAGTGTATGTCCTTTCACTTAAAATATAAACAGCTGACAACAGAGGTACAACTTACTGAATGCCTTAGTTTCCTGTCCTGTCATGGTGATAACATGTTTTAACAGCTTAAGGCGAAAAGGGGGTGTTTCAGCTCACAGTTCAAGGTGGAAGCTCATCCTTGTGGGGGAAGTCACAGCAACAGGAGCAAGGAACATTGCATCTGTAGTAAATAAAGCATGTGTGCAATCAGCCCCCTTTCTCAACAGCTGTGACTGAGTTACAGCGTAGTTACTTCTTCCACTGCCTAGAGGGCTACCCTTGCCTGGGTATAGCTATGGTTTCCACTATTCCAGGACAATCCCACTTCTTCCCAGATACATTACTATTACCCCTAACCTACCATGTACAGTTATAGGCTGAGCACCACTAACTTCCAAATCAGAAATGCTGCAGGATCTAAAACATTTTTTGTGTCTTGATAAAATTCCACAAGCAGATCTGATGTGATGTATATCATGAAAAATACAGAAGCCCTAAATTAGTGAAGAGAATTTTCTTCAAAAGCGCATGTTGTGTGTGTGTGTAATGTATACATATATGTAGTAGATGAATTTCATATGTAGACTTAAGTTCAATCATAAAGATAATGTATTTTACATATGTAAAGATTTCAAAATGTGGTAGTTTTGAAATCAGAAAGATGTCTCATGCTAGGTACTTTGTACACAAAACATGTACACACTTTTCTCAAACCCAGTTTTCCCCTTAATATCTTCTTCCTCAGTAACACTTTCTGTGGTTTAGATAAGTGTTTCCCAAAAGCTATGTACTGAAGTCTTTGTCTCTAGCTCATGGTACTACTGGGAGATGACAGAGCCCTTAAGAGGTAGAGCCTAGTGGAAGTAGGTTAGCTCACTGTATGTGTATCCTTGAAGGATACTGGGATCCCAGCCCCTCCTCATCCTCTTTTGCTTTCTGGTAGCCCAAACTGAGCAGCCTCTTCCTCTTTGTGCTCAGCGTCATGGTACTGCTTCAGCGCAGGACTGAAATCTATTGAGCATGGACTAAAACCTTTGAAAACATATGCCAAAAGTAACCTCCCCTTCATGTAAGTTGATCATCTGGTGTACTGGCTGGTTTTGTGTGGCAGCTTGGCACAAGCTGGAGTTTTCATAGAGAAAGGAGCCTCCCTTGAAGAAATGCCCCCATGAGATCCAGCTGTAAGGCATTTTCTCAATTAGTGATCAAGGGGGGAGGGCCTAACCCTTTGCGGGTGGTGCCATCCCTGGGCTAGTAGGCTTGGGTTCTATAGGAAAGCCAGCTGAGCAAGCCAGGGGAAGCAAGCCAGTAAGCAGCATTCCTCTACAGCTTCTGCATCAGCTCCTGCCTCCAAGTTCCTGCCCTGTGTGAGTTCCTGTCCTGACTTCCTTTGATGACGAACAGCAATTGGGAAGCATAAGCTGAATAAACCCTTTCCTCCCCAACTTTCTTCTTGGTCATGATGTTTGTGCAGGAATAGAAACTAAGACATCTGGTTTATTGTGCAGTAATGGAATACTAGAATTATATAAGACTCTAGCTTCCTTGTGAAAATTCCTGTTGAATTCCAAGCACAGTCATGATATTTAGAAGGTTAAGACTTCCATTTTTCTCTACTTGGTTACTAATGCAAGATAGACTAGTCAGTGTCCACTTTGGAGTCTGTTCTCCCAACACATGGTGTCATTTCCCATGGGTAGGATTGGCATAGGCTGAGATTTGAGGAAATTTGAGCTTTGTTTTGGATATTCTGGGATCAACAAGATTATTTTGAATAATGCAGTAGCATGAACCACCGTCTTTCAGAAAGATCCTCAGAACAGTATGACACGGTAGGCATAGAAAATGGGTGGAAAATTGTGAATTTTTTATTTGTTTTTGTTGGAGAAATTGTTTTGCCTGCTGTCTTGGGTGAAGCAGTTCATGTAATATGTGAAGATTCTAGATCTTTTGCAGGTATCCAGCTTCTCCCTTGAAACACACTCTGAAATATTTTCTATGACCTAAAGAGAAATGGGGGAAAATCACGATTATCTTTTTTTTTTTTTTTTTTTTTTTTTGTGATAAAGCTTCTCTGTGTAACAGTCCTCGCTGTTCTGGAACTCACTCTGTAGCCCAGGCTAGCCTCGTACTCAGAGATCCACCTGCCTTTGTCTCTTGAGTGCTGGGATTAAAGGCGTGCACCACCATTGCTGGGCCATGATTAAGGAGATGCAAGTCTTCACCGAGGTGATAAGACAGGAGCAAAGTGCAACCAAGAAATCCCATTGTTTGCCAGTATTTCAATCTCTTTTTTAAAACAGAGAACTAGGAGCAAATAGAGGGGAGAAGGGGAAGAAAACACTTGCATAGTGTGTGCCTTTAGGAGAAGGGCTTTGGTTTACACAGCACCCCAAGCCAAGTTTATCACTAAATAAGTGATAAACCTCAGCTTTGGCTTAAGACATAGTTCATCCCCTGCAGGAGTCTATGATTTGGGCTTAGTAAGTACAGGGATGAATATGATACTAGAAGTTGTGTGGAGGAGAGATATTCAAGGAGACGTGCATGGTGGAGGAGGGAAGGGGCAAGGAAGAAGACAGGAGCCTCAGGAAGAAGGAAGAGATGGGGAGAGAGCTAGCAAACTGACCAGTATGGGACACTTTATCAGTCACGTGGCTTTGAATGAATGTATAGCAGCATTTCAGCTGAGAAACATAAGAAAAGTCATTTTATGTAGAAATTGGCATAAGAAATAGTGCTAAGAAAAAGAATGGAGCCTGCAGTATTCTCATTTAGCAGAAGCGAAGAATCTGTGGGGTAGCTGTGACTTCCTGTGAGGTTTTTCTGTCAAGTATGAGTATGGCTCATGCCATCCCAAGGCAGAGGCACCTAAGGACAAAGATCGCTGCCTATAAATCACCATAACAGGTCTACCAACATTAAGGTTTTAATGAACCAGTGAGGACACACTGTTAGAAAGTGTCACTCATTGACTTCTTCAAAGTGGTGTCCTCATTCTGTTTGTATAAAGGGAATTTCTGTGCCATGCAATACAGGATAGCCTGCAAGATGGCATCATCCTCCTAAGTGTTACCAGCTCTATGCTAACTGGTTGAAAGTGAACTGGGGTATTCTTGTGCCCACACTTACATGCTGGACAGCAAAACCTGTCTTCTCAGATTTATTGAAAGTAACTGCAATGACAAAAAGCAAATTAAATGAAATCCTCCCTATCTATCTATCTATCTATCCATCCATCTATCATCTATCTGTCTATCTATCCATCCATCTATCATCTATCTATCTATCTATCCATCCATCTATCATCTATCTATCTATCTATCTATCCATCTATCTTCTTTCCTTTTTTTTTCTTTCAGTTAAGAAGAAGAAGCCTAAACTTCTGAACAAATTTGATAAGACAATTAAGGCTGAGCTGGACGCTGCAGAAAAGCTCCGGAAAAGGGTAGGCTGCTATTTTTTGTTTGGCACAGAAGTATCCAGTGGTTTCCTTGGGACAAACCTGGGATTGTAGGACTGTGAAAAGTGTGATAATGAAGGCAACAACAACAATAATAGTAAATGGAAAACCAAATCATCTGTGGCTTTCCCGACACCTCAACACGGTTCTGTGTGAACCAGATCATGTGGGACAGAACTGCACCCAAGGGCCACAGAGGAAGAGAGTGAACCACAGGACCTGGTGTCAGCCCACCTCAAGGAGTTCTAATTACATGAATTCTGTAACCACATGGCCCCTGTAGGCTTCAGTTTCCTTGTTTATTAAAATGAGTCCTAAGTTCCTCTTGTTTTTTGTAAAACTCAAATTAGAAGAAAAAAATATTATCACTGCCGTGCTCTGGGTTCTTACCACCAGCTATTTCTGTAGCAGGTCAGAGCAAACATAAAAGGTCTTGTACAGCACCAGTGGCCATGAAATGTCACAGGTTTGGTATTCTTGTCACTTAGGTAAATAAAGCTCATGACAACTCTGCTCTGTAGTCAAGTAATTGCAATGTTCTGGTTTCTCACCAAATGGCCCAGCTTTTGAAAACAATGAATTGACATTGTACTGAAGTCTTTATCTCCCTTAGCCTGCTCATAGTCATGTAATATATTGTAATAATAATATACTTATTATACTGTAGTTATGATCTTTAATTATCTGCTTGCTTTACTTAGAAATTTCCTTTGATTGTATTTAAGTTTAGAGTCTGTATTGGTCATTAGTTTTTCTGGTTGTGTACATTTCTGTTGAGCAGTCATTAGCTACATAGAGGTGGACAAAAAGCAAGCAAGCCAGGAGACAGCAGTAAGAAAAATATGCAAGTTAGGGACTGAGTGGGATAAGTTTGCACTTCTTACCTGTTTCCTGAAAGTAGCAGAAGCAAACGACCTTTGTGACCAGCATTGGACAGGGCTTCACGGATGAGTTTTGGCCAATCCTGGTCACCAGCAGATAGAAACAGCTACTCCAGAGGATGCTATTGACTGTGAGAATTCGCTGCACCTAGATTTTTGGCAATAGAATGATTTCTGTATTTATTTTGTTTCACTTCATAAAGCAAAGCCATCTATGGCTTTTGTTGTTATTGTTTGTTTTTGGTGTGCGTGTGGGGGGGGTGGCAGGGGCATTTGTGGTTTTTAATCCAAATGAGTGAGTGGCCATCTTCTCTCATCTCAGAGTGTTCCCTTCACCGTCTCTGCTTCAGATAGATTACTCATGCAAACATGCAGGAAGCTGTAGGCACAGGTGTCTTTGGGGCTAAAACATCAATTAAGGACTTTAAAGAAGGAGTTTTCTGTGGGTATAATGAACAAATAAACATGGACTGAGTTACCAAGGAGCTCATGAGCAAGTAGGAATTTAAGTGCCGGCCCTGTCCACAGGGTGTCCTCCAGTCTTGCTCATTTGGAGAAATGATGGTGTTTTCCTGTAGGAGCACTGTGAGCCTGTAACAGGGCACATTAAAGAGGCAGGAACAGCAGTCACATGTGACCTTCTCTCCAGATGTGATGTGACAAAACCATCAACATAATTAAATCCTGTTTATGATAGTTTTTATAGCTAGCATTTTCAAAGGATACAACTCAGTATACAAGAATCGTTGATGGCTGAGCTAAGATGCCCCAGACAGCTAGTACAGCCTCATCCACATCCCACCCTATAGAGAATCATTTGCTTGCTTTTTATGTTTCATCCAAAACTGTATAAAGATCAGGTCACATTTGAATTATCAAATTTAAAGCTTTAAAGGCACATTTATTTAGTCACTGATGGTGTGCATACGCATTTGTGTGTGTGCACATGTGTACGTGGACCTACCCTGAAGCCACAAACTGTGAAGATCTGAGGACAACTTGCTAGCATCCAATTTGGATTGTCAAGCCTGGTGGCAAGTGCCTTAGCTTACTGAATCATCTTGTTGCCCCTGAATCATTGAATTGTTAAAAATAACACATGTTATTAAAGACTTTCCTTTATCCCCACCCCCAACACACATAGGGGTTGATAGAGCCTAATGAAATACATTCATTTAGTTTTTGGAATTGTTTTCTATGATGGTATTATAATGAAATTATTATTGTGGTAATATAAATGAAGATTTTTAGTGGAGGAGGTGGGTGATGTACTCTTTTTGTTGTTGTCAGTGGTGGTGGTTTGCTTGGTTGTGTGTCTTATAGGAAGAGGGAGTAGTAAAGAAGTATACCAAAACTGTACTAAAATGAAAACAGGAAAGGTCACACACACCAAAAGCTTTGAATCATGCTGCAGACAAAGACACCTCCACTTCCTTGTAGGCAGAATTAAAGAAACAGAAGCGACTATAATATGGGTTCAGTATAATGGCCGTCTGCACCAAGCCCATAATGCAATGCTCTGCTGTACATCTGGATGTGTAGTAAATGGTCTTGATCCCACACTTCCCACATAACTCCAGTGGAGTCTGAGGTCCATCTGGCTTCACGCCAAAACAGCATGGCTCATGTATGCATCACTCCAGTGAACAGTCTATATATAAGTAAACTACACTGAGGGACAGATCACTTTTAAGCAATTCATTATAAATACTGTATGCTTTTAAAATCAGAATATGTATTGAGTAGCAGTGTTAGTAGCTAGGAAAGATCTTGAAGGAAAGAAGCTGACTGAAAACAGACACATTAACATTACAGTCAACCCATGTGTGAGCAGCTATGATGATTCTCAATGGCAGCCGCCCAGCCCGTGGCTTGAGGTGATCCAAAGGATGCCCAGGAGAGCCAAAATGGGATGCTACTTTTGCCAAAGAGGAACAATCTGCTGTAAAAATCTGTTATGAATCTGGTACTCCTGATTGGGGTCTGTTAATAGCACAAAAAAAAAAAATCTGTTATGAATCTGGTACTCCTGATTGGGGTCTGTTAGTAGTGGTCACAAAGTGGCTTGGGCAATTAATGTTGGATATGAAATAAGCTGACGAAGGTCCACCAAAAGATAACAAACTGCGATTCCTGGACCCTGTACAGGTTTCATTGCTCAGAGAAAAGGTCCTTTAAAGGTCCTTTAAATCTGGAGGTCGAGATTATACTGGAGTCTCTGTTTAGTCTCTAAGTGTAGTCATGTTTGCTTAAGAGAGAGAAACTTGATACAGAACGAGGCACACAGAGATAATTTGATGGCAGTAGGAAAGCTGGGGCCACAAATCAAGGAATACTGGCAAGAAGAAAGAACTGGACTTCCCCTAGGGCCTCTGAAGAAAGCTTGGTTTTAGCAGGATTTTTATTTTAGCCCAGAAGAAGTGATTTTTGACATCTACTTGCCCAGAATTTTAAGAGAACAAATTTTTTCTTGTTTTAAGGTACTAGATTTATGCTGGTATTATCCTGCATGCATAGGAAACTAAGCCCACACTGGTAGACTAAAAAATGACCTCCTCAAAAGATAATCCTGTTTTCCTGGGACCTGTAAATGTTACCTTGGAAACATCTTAAAAATGGGTCTTTCTAGGTGTGATTTTCATGGACTGTCTGGAAAGTATCCTAAAGTGTCATTTCTAGAAAGGTAAATAGAGATTTGGTCCAGACAGAAGAACAGACAATCAGATACAAACAAAGGCCATGTGGAGACAGAAGGAGAGATTAGAGCAATGAAGGCATGGGCCAAGGAATGCTGACAGCTTTGGGAACTAGCTCGGCATGAGCAGAGACTCCCCTGAGGTTTTCTTTCTGACACCTTGATTCCAACACCACAAACCCAGTTTCAGCCTTCATTTCTCCAGTCAGAAAATTTGCAATAATTTGTTACATCCCCCATAGGAAATTGATGGTATTTATTTTTAAAGAACCATAGAGAAGGCACTTAAGAGCTCATGCATGCCACAGAGGCAGCCATGTGTTCCACTCAGCCGGATGAGCTAAATCAACCTGACTTCCACCAGAGCACAGTGCCATGGCCAAGTGGCCCTCACAGACTCCTTGTTTATTCTTCCTGCTTTCCAGATGCTTCAAAGCTAAGGTGATGCCTCGTTGCCTCTGACAGACCCAAGGCATCCTTCTGCTAGAAGTATTTGCCCCCATATACAATGTAAACATCCTCATTAAGAAAGCATGTGGAGACTTTGTAGATTGAGAAAAGCGTAGTTATCTTCAACAAAATTCACTTTTCATCATTATCAGCAGACATCATTTTAAAAATTGAAATTATAACATTCATTACGGTTTTATGTTTGTTACTTAATATAGCTTGTTTTTTTGTTTGTTTGTTTGTAATTTGGTTTGTTTGTTTGTTTGTTTAAGTGGGCTACTCTGTTTAGCACTCAGAAAGAATTCTAAACAATTCTTTGGAGACTTATTAAATAACAAAACCAAATATTGTTATTCAGTGGCATTGTATTTATGGAGCTGTGCTTCCCTATCAGGGCAAAATTGAGGAAGCAGTGAATGCATTTGAAGAATTGGTTCGAAAGTACCCTCAGAGCCCACGAGCAAGATACGGCAAAGCGCAGGTACCCTGGTCCTTCTCATCAGAATACTGTTCTGACATTCACATGTTCTGTATAATCAGATTTTTCTATTTTTTGTGTTTGCTTTTTTTTTTTTTTTTATCTGTTCTTCTTATAATTTCTATATAGTCAGTTTCCCGAGTATCCATACACCCCCCAGGGTTGGGGGGGGTGCCATTTTATTTAAGGCTATTTTCAATTCTGTGTGCTACTGAGTCCAGTAGCATCCAGATGACTTATCTTTCCATTGGTCTTGTATCAACATATCTCTCTGCTCAGGGTTTTGATTTCAGGCTCCTTGGAGCTTTTAGACTCCATTGTGTGACTAAAGAGTGTAAATCTGCCTTGGAGAGGCCTTTTGAAATGTGACATGGACAGCACTTTGTTTCTTGACAGTTTCTTTGATGTGACTCATGTCTTACCAGTCATCTCCCTTCTCTTTCTTTCCCTGTCACCTCCTATTCTGTGTCTTCCAACTCCTGTCAGAAGCTTGCCACACTCAGCTGCAACGTCATGAACCCACCTGTGCTGGCAATGTCTGGTTTGCATTTGTTTGATAGTCAGATATGGTCACAAAAGAGGATATAAAATGGTTCAACATAAGATGGTTTATTCTCTTCCTGACCTAAAGATAGGAAGCTGATTCCCTGGTCGCTGCCATGGGAAAGATGGCAGGAACAGAAGGCAGACCCTGGAGGAAGGTTTAACATGATCCTTTGGGGCTTTCCATGAGAAAAGTAAGGGGAGAAAGAGTGTCCAGCCCAGGATTGCCTGGTTTGAACAACACCGGCAAGCCTGGGGCACCAGAATGGCTTCTAGTTGCTGAGCATCTAGCCTGGCGTGACGGATGTGGCTTTCTATGTTATGGGGCCAGAGAGAGGAGGGCAGGCTCTGGGCTGCAGAGATTACATCTAAAAGCTTGGTTGCTGTTTTGCCCTCTCTTAGACAGCAAGCCCTAGAAACTTTTTGAGGTGCCGACTGTTATAAAACACAATCAATTTAAAATTTTTTCCAATATAACACGAGGAACACCCGAGGGCTACTTTAAGGAACTGTATTGAGAGCCCACTGTGTGCCAGGCTGTGCTGGGTATTGGAGATATGCTCGTCAGCAACAATGTTCTCACAAAGCCCCATTGTGAAGGAAAGAGATTGGATAAGTCAAGGAAGTAGCATGCATAGACTGCAAGTGGTGGCTGTTAGGAGAAAGAAAGGAGGCAAGGAACAACCAGGGGATGTGTGAGGGGGTTACCATGACGAGAGACGTCACGGGAAAGGTAATATTTGAGTAAACCCTTGGAAGTTCTTATAAATGAATATACTGTCGAATCTTACAAAACATTAAAAACGAATAAATATATTAGGTCATATTACATAACAATTCAATTTGTAGGCAAAAGAAGAAGACAGTGGGATTCTAAGAGCATGCTTGTTAGGAACTTTGGTTGCAGGTGATATGAGTGACAGTCGCAGGAGATAGTCGCTGAGAAGTGTCAGGGTTGTGGAAGGAGCCATCCAGGTAGAGGGAGCAGATAGACAAAGGCCATGACTCAGGGCAACTGTCTTAGCATCAGAAAGCTGAACAGAAAGAGAGGCATGCTGTGAGCATGGGGCAGACCAGGATGCTAGCGGCACCTCACGGCTCTTATCCTCCGTGCCTGAGCAAGCCTTTGCAGGCTATTACACATGCAGGTGACTGCCTCGTTGGCTTTTGTAACGATTGCTTTGATTGACAGTTGGAAATGGGTTGTGAGAGCAGAATCCGATGCTCAGAAAGTAGGAGGCGGTCGAAGTGTGGTGTGCACAAGAGCTGGTGGAAGGTGTGGCCTGTGGGATGGCCGTGGGTGGGGGACAGGGCAGAGACTGGTCATGGAGGGGGACAAGGGCAGAGACTGGCCATGGAGGGCGGCAAGGGCAGAGACTGGCCACGGAGGGCAGCAAGGGCAGAGACTGGCCATGGAGGAGGGCAAGGGCAGAGACTGGCCATGGAGAGGGGAAAGGGTAGAGACTGGTCATGGAGGAGTACACGGGCAGAGATAGATTAGAAAGGACTCTAGATGGAAGGGTCGTAGGAAAAGAATTGACCAGTGACTCCTGGTTTGTTGGGAACAGCTGAGGAGAAAATAAAGCCAGCTAACTGACCAAGTGAAACACGGGGTTTGAAGAGAGGCTGAAATCGGTTGTTTGCTTTTGATCTGAAGTTTGCTGTCGCAATGGTTTGTAGATAACCCGGTGTCTGCATCAAGGAGACCACTGGGTTTATGGAATTTGGAACTCTAGAGTAAAGCCAGAGCTGGTGAATAAATCTGTCAAGGTGTAAAGCTCCTGCAGGGAGCTTCCTTGGGGAAGAAGGAGATGACCAGTCACAGGGAAGCAATGGGAGAGAGCTACAGAAGTTAGTGGAACAAGGAGAAGCAGATGGCGTTTCCTTTGTGTGACCCTCACAGGTAGTAAAACATCTGCAGGGAAACAGTGGGCCTTGCTCTATACTGAAAGAGGATGCTCAGATTCTTTTTTATCTCATTGGAGACTAATTCATTAAATTTTCATTAATTAAATTTACATAAATTAAATTCATAAGTCAATTAATACAGATAAATTTCCCTTGTCCTCGGTACCTACCAGATTTATTGCTTAGCAACTGTGCGGTTTTGGTAAACTAATTGGGCCATACCTCTCTAGCCTTCAGAAACTCCATAGCTAAGATCCAGAATGTCCAAACAAGTGATGTGCTTTGTCACTAATATCAAGTCCTTTGATTATGGGAAGCCCACTAACAGGAGAGAAAATTGTTGTGCAAATGTTAGTTATGGCAAAAATGTTTTGTACTTTCCACGTTTTCTCAGTATATGATTTTAATCATGGTTCCAGGAGCTTCTGGAATGTAGTGATCTCCGTATGTGCATCCTTCTTTCACAGGAGGAATTTGAGATGTGGGCCTCAGGCAGTATTTTTTTTAATCTCTAAGCTATTATGCTACAGATGTTACTGATATTAACACTAACGTGGCATAAAACAAAAGTTAAGCATGATAAATTAAATTTTAATCGAGTAATTTAAAGGAAATTAAATTTATTGGAGTTTTAAAAAATGAAAGTAGACAGATTTTCTTAAGGAGAACTAAATTGTGACTTTTTTATTCTCAGTTGGCAAATTAACCAGTTTCTTTGCAGTTTCTCAACAGATACTAAATAGTTATTTGAAATCAAGTCAAGTAATACTATAATGTCTATATCTTTCAAGTACCACCGATTACATCATTATTAATGCATCTTTCTAAAAGTCAGTCTTGCCAAAGTTCCCTAAACAGTGAACACAAGTCTTAAGTTATAAACTGAATTCACTTCATTATCTTTTACTGGCTCTGAGGTACAAAGTGACATGTCCCCTTGGACGTTTTAGTGAATTAGTCCATCCACAAAAGGTTGTGTGACAGAGATGTCCTGGGCACATGGATTGCATATCTTTCTCTTTGTCCAATCTGATTTTAAGAGATCGGATGCATGTCTATAAGGATTCTTGAGATCAGCATGGTCCTTCCCCTAGTCTTGCAGAGTCTTCAGGTCTGCAGACCCCAAGCGGTGAGGGTCACTTGGTGGTGTCTGTAGAACTCACTCAGCTCAGGGACATTATTTCTGTTCAGTCATTTATCAGTATTCATGATCTTGGAAGTTAATTCACTATAGCCAAGAAGCTGATAGTTAAGCGGAAAAGCTGGCTATGGATGTGTAGCCAGGATGCATTCTAGACATGGACCTCCCTACCCTGGGAGCTGAATCTGTTCCATGAGCCTACTGTGGATACACAATGGTAGCTGCATGGTCTGATTTGTATTTCCACCAAGCAAGGATGCACTTGTGTCATTAATTTTTCCTCCTTATGCACCCACATCTATCCATTGGTTCCACCGAGCCCTTGTCATCCTGGGAAACTTATCCTAATGAACGCATGTTAACATATATTACTTTATGATGTTTTCTTAGAAGCACTTTCTCACAAATGTCACAAATATCAACTGCTGTTAGTTTTTACAAATTGTTACCTGGGGGAAGAGATATGAGGATTTTTCTCACCAAAGTCCTCAGACTTTATGTATTCACCCAGCACGCAGTTTATGTTAAATAGTGATTATGTTTATGTATCCTGATTAAACATTTCATAGACTATTTCAACATGGAACTATTATTATTTTTCGTTAAATGAACATCTGTTAAATCTTAGGAGCTACTGAGGATCATCTTACACATTCCCCCTATTTTGCTGTCTCCGGTGTTTCCTTCCCAATTCTCAGTTTCAAGTTATGAATTTTAGGGTAGTTTGTTAGAAAATAAAAGCATCCAGAGACTCTACCCTCTCACACAGTTGTCCTGATGCCTTGTGTTCATCCATTGGCAGACCTTAACTGTCCTGTCTCCCTCCCTTCTCACCTCCTGGACCACTTCTTGTGTTTGCATGCTCTCTTGACTTTAGATATTCCCTTTCTGCTGGGGATTTTGCATCCACTGAGAAACCTGATATACTATCTCATCCTTAAGACTTCTCCCTGGGCTCCCATCCCTCTCTATCTGCACACATATTTTCTGGCTCCTGTTAAAGCTAGCCCTTCTACATCCTTCCCACGTTCTCTTGACGCTGCTCCAGTCTGATGCATGTGTTCAACAATCCCAGGGAAACAGTGATGGCAGGACCACTGAAGCTCCACAAGTCTATTATAGTCTCTTCTCAGTGTGCTCCTCTTATCAGACCTGGTGGCCACTCAGAATGTACTTCTCTTCCCCTTACAACCTTTGTTCCTGACTTGCCTCTGCACATTGCTGTGTTGTTGTTTTCTTCCTAGGTAATTCATTCCATATCTTATTTTTCTGAGGGAGAAAATATGTCTTCCTCACCTCTAAGGAGCTTGAAACATTGGATAAGTTTAGTATTTAATCCTTGGAATTCTCCAGAGTCTACGCTCATGACTCTTCTAGCTTTGCCACCTTCAAATACCATTTCCATCCTTGACAGCTCCCATGCATATGTCCTTAATAGCAACTTTTCTCCAAACTCCACACCCAGAAATGCACCTTCTAAGTGTTTACCTCCACTTGGCATTCGGTTTAGTGTACCAAAGACTGAACTCCTGATTCCATGCTTCCCCAGACCTGCCTCTGTCCTATCTTCTCATTCTCAGGGGATGACAGCTCAGTCAGGTAGGCACTCACACCACACCCTGAAGTCATCCTCTCTCTTTTCTGTCTCTTATATTAAACTCACGGCATCTATAGCTCTCTTGGCCCTGACCTTCAAGATGAAGTTATAACCCATCTCTTCTTACCACTCATCACAGCTGCATTAGCCCAAGCATCTGTCATCCATGCCTGGCTTCTTGCTTGCCTTTCCCACTTCTGCCCATCTCTCAGCCTGTTCTCAGTACTGTTGCTAGCACAATCCCTTGCCTCTCTTCAAGATACTAGAAGTGTAAACACACACAGACACAGACACATACACACACACACACACACACACACACAACCATCTTTCTCATCATGGAATAGTTCAGAATCCTCAGTAGTTTATCAGGCCTGAATCACCTGATGCCACCATCACCTCCCTCCTCCCCTCCCTCCTCCCCTCCCTCCTCCCCTCCACTCTTGCAGCCTTTCCTCTGTTCCTGTATTAGAAAGCCATAGCCCATCCTTTTCTCTCTGCCTTCAGAGATCTTTCCCCATAGCCTCACACTCCGGTCCCTCTTGTAGACTCCTCCAGTTGTCTTGATTAGACCAGTAATTTCCCCATCCTACACTCACTCTGCATTGGTCTGCTGTCTCTATGCACAGCACCTTTGTTTGTATTTGTCATTTTGTCCCTTCCTAAATCAGAGCACAATGAGAAAAGATCTCATCCTGGTCTGTCAAATTAAGGTGACACATAGGTAGAATGGTCTGACCCCTGAAAAGAGCTGTTAAAAACATTAATTAATGGGTGAAATGAATGAGTCACTGGGCACACGAATTGAAGAACAGACTGTAGAGTAGAGTCCAGTATGTCTAATGTTCTCATATGTTATTATGTCTGTTCCCATCAACCCTACAAAGTATTGTTTTCATTGTATGGTTTTCTTTCTCATCTGTAACTTAGCAGCAGACTTTGCTTCCTGTTATTGAAACAACAATGGTCCTGCTTTCTTTTGTTTTTATCACTCAAGAAAGAAAAAGTCAATGACCTTTTTAAAAAGCATGTCTAAAAGTTCACTGTCATTGAGTCTCTGGTGGAAATGACAAGCACTGAGGTAATGGAACATTGATTTGTCTGGGGGCTGTCTCTAGTGTGAAGATGACTTGGCAGAGAAGCGGAGAAGCAATGAGGTTCTGCGCAGGGCCATCGAGACCTACCAGGAGGCGGCCGACCTGCCTGATGCCCCCACAGACCTGGTGAAGCTAAGCTTGAAGCGACGGTCAGAAAGGCAGCAGTTTCTAGGTGAGAAGCAGAAGGGCTAACTTGGTGAGAGGTGGAACATGGTCACCTTCAGTGGCAGCCACATGGTGCCTTCTCAAAGTCAAGGTACCTGGGAAGAAACCTGCCTTTTGTCTTCGGGTAACTTGTCTGTCTTAAACACACCTTCTCTACATTTAATCAATCCTAGCCTCAGTAATTATATGCATGCACATGTGTGTGTATGTGGGGTGATTGGGTATGGATGTGTCTGTCTGTCTGTGCACATACGTGTGCATGCATACATGTATGGAAGCAAATATCTGTGAATGTCTAGGCCAGAGGAAAACCTAGATGCCATTCCTCCTTATTTTTTTAAGACAGGATCTTCACTGGCCTGGAACTCTTCACATAGCCTAGACTGGCTGGCTTGCTAGCCCCAGGATCTGTCTCCCCCTCGCAAGCATGGGGATTACATGCCTGCACCGGCACATCTGGCCTTTGTGCGTGGATTCTGGGTATCACATGTCTTCATGCTTGCAAGGCCAGCCTGCCTTCCAGTCATTAAAATTTTCTCAGACAAGCATACAAGGTTCACAGCTCCTGAATAAGAGCACTCAAGGTTACACACCCACTCATGCATATAAACTCATACAAAACCAGTGTGGATTTTTACATTTTGGGGGGTTTCTTGTGAGAATTTGATAAAATAATTATTCAACTTAGAATTCTGGATTGTCTTTGGTTTCCTCTTAATTTTTATACCAAGAGATTCTCTTGCCTCCCAGCCCGAGATCAAGGTTTCTTGACATCTTGTGAAGATGTCTCACCTGCCACAGAAATCCCTCATTTTTAGTATAGTCTCTTCTGCTGAGGTGAGAATGAGACAAGGTCACATGAGAAGGCTCTGAGGCAACTGGACAGAGATCTAGAAATTGCAGGGATATGGAGTTGCCTCACAATAGAACAGGGGATCCGGACAAGGTGTGGGAGGAAGAGCAGCAGGTGTCTGCAGGAGGTACCTGCACTGTGGGTACCATTGCTGTCTTCACAATGACTGCCTGGGCAAACCACCCGGTGGCCTGATTGGAATAGTATTATCCAGCAATGGGGCCCAGACTGTGGAGTGAATGGGCCAGATTTTCTTCTGTTAGCTAAGCAGCAGCTGCATTCCCTGACTGAACCTGCTTCTGTCTCCTCATATCGCCTGTCCCGTTACAGGCATTAATCCCTGCAAGGCAGTTTGTTTGTTTGGTTGGTTAGTTGGGTTTTTTTTTTGTTGTTGTTGTTATTTTTTTTACAAATGCTAGTCTTCCTTAGCACCCCCCCCCCCACATTTGCAGTTTGTTTTTCCAATTTGCAATTGTGACTAAGAGCAATGACAGTGGGCCCAGACTGTTTCCCTCTAAGCCACCAAGTGAACAGCAGCTGGGGTTTCCTGGGCCATGCAGTGCACCATAGCCTGTCGTCCACCAGAGGCTCCCATAGTACTGGAAAATGTCTCCTCTGCGCTATCAGTACAAGTCATGTCTGTTAGAGTCTGTTAGAGAAGGCTCCACAGTGAGGCCTGTGCCATGTCCCTCGGTGCCCATTTAAGTTTTATACTGAGCACTCAACAAACTCAGGTTTTCTATTATTTCTATCTACATTCCATCTAAAACTTGAAAGCTAATAAACCAAAATTGTTTCAGCAGAATTGGTAACTGACATTTTCTCAAGAACGAACTTAAGGGAAAAAATGTAAATGTGAGTTGACTCAGAAAATAAGTATGTCTTTACAATTTATGATTGATACCGTATTTAGTATCTACTACTAAATACAATAGAGACAATTACAGACAGCACTATAACTATGGACTTACTAATCCGTTCATAGAGGAAGTCAGATGAAATGTGTTCTGCAGACTCCTCTCTCATGGTCTGTGTTCATTCCTCTCTCATGGTCGGTGTTCATTCCTCTCTCATGGTCTGTGTTCATTCCTCTCTCATGGTC
>JADRCH010000161.1:2345094-2376679 GCA_019843965.1 Rhynchomys soricoides
CCTCTCTCATGGTCTGTGTTCATTCCTCTCTCATGGTCTGTGTTCATAACAGTTTTAATCCCAGTCGTTATTTTCCAACACTAGGTCACATGAGAAGTTCTCTACTTACCCTCCAGAGACTAGTTCAGCTGTTCCCTAGGGATACTGCCTTAAAAAACGACCTTGGCGTAGGATACCTCCTGATGGGAGACAATGACAGTGCCAAGAAGGTTTACGAAGAGGTAAGCACTGCACTGAGTTATCTGTAGACAAGTCCAAGTGCTGATTGAAAATGCCATGTAACATGCACTGTGTTTTGTCCTCTTTATCTTGAACGAAACCGCATTATGGCGAACATTCTGGACTTGGCTTCCCCATTGCTTTTTCATTCTTCCACTCCATGTTGGAGCTAGAAAGTCACATCTAGCACAGACTGGCCTCAACTCATGGTAATCCTTCTGCTTCGGCCTTTCAACTGCCACCATAACCAATTTTTCTTGGCATGCCTCCATTGTCCAGAGTGATGGGTCCCATAACGACTATTCAAGTATATATATGTACCATATGCACCCCTGTACCCATGTGTCTTGGTTGGAATGATTTGAATTTTAGTTAATTTTTATTTAAGTCTCATTTTTATCAGTCTGTGTAGACAACATTCTAAGGGATTTTGTTGTGATAAGAAGAAGAATGAGGTTAATAATGAGGTTAATAAATGAAAATAATATACCATTTCCAAGTTTTGTATTATGAGGCTCTCAGGCAAAAGTAATAGATTATACCATTGATGTTTCCATCCTCTGACTGAGATGGCTTTCAAAGTATTTCTACATTATAGTGGACATTTTAATAGATAAGCTCTAAGTTACAAGTAACTATAAAACCTAGAAAACTGGTTCCTTTAGGCAACCAGGGAATTTATTTGGTATAAAGCAAACAGAATGCCAAATGCTCTTTGAAGCAGGAAAAAACTAACAGCTCTGTAAAACAAAGACAGACAAGGGTCCTTGTTCTTTAACTTGAGCCTCTGGATCAATGGTTTCCAAGCTGCTGCCTTTACATGAAATGCTACTTCAGTGAGCTAGGTGTGTGACAGAAGGGTCTCTTCTGTCTTGAAAACATCGTCAACATCAGCCGCATCCCCAAGTCTGCTCACAAAGAGGTGCTTGCCTCTATTGCTCTTGGTGCTTAATTGTAAAGTCATTGAATTTTGAAGCCATTGTCTTTCTAGTCTTGTCATAATTTTGACTGTTTTTGAGAGAGCATAAGTTTGGCCTTGGCTTTTTAATGACATCATTAATACCTGCACAGTGGATTAAGACTAAAGCATTGCAAATGTGTGTTGTCAAGAAAAGTCCTGCACCAGGCTATAACGTAATCCATGTGGGACATGGTGTCTGCTAACATACCCAGTGTTCCCTCTGTGTGGGACATGGTGTCTGCTAACATACCCGGTGTCTCCTGTCCTGCAGAGTTTGGTTAAAAGAAACATCAGTGTGGCAGTGATTCAGGATCATGTAAACTTAAAAATGAACAAACTATCTGAGACACAAGATGGAAGTCCAGGGAGCCTTGCTGCTTGTATGTTCCCACCTTCCCATATTCTCTTCATTCTTCTTGTAAAATTCATTCTTGTTTCCCAACTCTCTGATTTCCTTCCCTTCAGGATCCTTCTCTCACTCCCCCAATTCAGTCTAACGAGCCCAGTGAAGTACCAAGCCAAGCATAAGCAATGTTGCAGCAGGCTGGGAGCTCATACTGACCAGCATCTAACTGCGTTTCCCTCTCCCATCTTCAGTAATCTTCCTTGCATACACTCATCCCTTCAACCTGACACTAAGTCTCAGAAATGTGGAACATTTTTCTTCACCTTGAAAACCAATATTATGTTGTGGTGTTTATTCACCTAGGACCATATTCTCACTTGATTGAGCATACTAGGAAGCACAAAGCTCCAGACACACAACTGATTGCTTTTTTTTTTTTAAAAAAAAGAAGCATTCATACATTGAAAGTAATGTCCAGTGCTCCTCTGATTTTGCCTCTTCTAAGCTAATGAGCTGTGGCTAATGGATACTCTTTCTCTAACCAGAGTTTGGCCTGGTGTGTTTATCTCTTTTTCCAAGGTCATTTCAGAAACTAATATAAGAGCTGCATATTTTTCTTCACATTGATTTTTGAGTACATTTATGAAAATCATTGCAAGATCCTATTTTTAGTTTTGTTTTTTGTTTTGTTTTGTTTTTGTTTTCTATTTTTGTTTTCAGCCCAGAGACTAGCTTTATAGACGTTAGGTAGAGGCTGCTCACATCTATAGTTTTTGAAGGCTCCTCCACATCTTCTTCTCAAGGCTCTGCCACCAGCTTGAGATCCCAACCCAGCATCATCCCCATTCTTTGCTGCCCTACACACCTTATGCAGATGCATCACTCAACCAGCTCACATTTATTAAATGCACACACAGCAGCTCAGGACCTGAGCTTGTTGAAGCGACACAGAATGTATCTTCATGTCTTCATGGAGCTTACATTCTAGGGCCAAGTCACCAGTTGTTCATTTTGTGTTCCAAACAGATCCACCTTCCCAATGCTTTCAGCAGACACTGATCACCTTTAGCTTGAACTGACCCAGATCCCTCCCTCTGTAGGATTGCTGTCCTCTGACCTTCATGTACCTCAGGTACCACTTGACCATGGCTCTCAGTGCCAAGTCTGCCAGGCTTCCTGCAGCAGTATTCTTTAAATATCCTTTATGCTGTACTATTCCAGGCAAAGGTGTTCAATCTGATGTTTGTAGGCGTTTATAGATTTAAGTGTTGTCTATTTATATATGCATACTTGATTTATATATACATACTTGATTTTAAAAAAAAGTACACGCCCTCCAACTAGGATTTTAAGCTCAAATGAAATATTTAGAGCACTTCTCAAATTTTACTGAGCTGACAAAAATCCTTCCTGATCACTGTGAAGTGCTACTCATGGTTTGGTAGTGTCCATTGGATACTGACCAATGGTGATGGATACATTCTAAGACCCACAGTGGATGCCTAAAGACAAAGATAGCACTGAACATGCGGGTGTGCTACACCTCAGTGTTGCCTTGAGCCATTATTAAATGAGACAAGGATCGTTGGAACACAAGCTCTGTAGTCCTTGAAGCAGTCAGGTTGGTGATAGAGACAAATATTGACAGCAAAGTCAGGTGGCATTTACAATGTGGACAGGCTGAAAAGTCAGTGGCTCACATCCCAAGCAAGATAGAGCATAATTCTACATTCTCTCATGCTACTCACAGTGATAACAATTTAAACCATGGATTCTTCTGTTGTTGTTTGGTTAACTGGTTGCTTTATAAAACAAAACAAAATTATTTGAAAATAGAAACCAGGGAAAGAATTTTTTTTTTTTTTTTTTTTTTTGCACACAAGGTTTCTCTGTGGAACCCTGGTAACCTTTGCTGGCCTCGAACTCAGAGCTCTGCCTACCTCTGCTTCCCAAGTGTGGGGATTAAAGGAGTGTGCCACTAAGCCTAGCCTAACCTACCTTCTATTCTTGTATCTAGCTCTTATTTTTCCCTCTAACCATGCAGGTAAAAGATTCCCTCCAAGACAGAACACTTGATTCTATTTTCCTGGCCTGAGAGTAGGTATATGATCTTATCAGTCATGTGACCTGTTTTGGACAGAGGACTTTGAAATATTTGCCTATCATTAGAACTTTAAAATTTTGTCTTTTTGAAGTTTTTCATTTTTCTTTTCCCTCTGAGAAGTTCACTTCTCCTGTCCCCCAGCTTCCTGTCATCTTTTTCTGTGATATAGTTTACTTTTGATCACATAGCATTTATTGCTCAGCAACAGTACTGTGTTTATCTTGACTCACTCCCAGAGTGACTGTTCTACATCCCTGCCCCCACTGTTAGGAATCGCACAAGAACACCAAGCTATACGACCATAACATATATGCAGAGGACCTACCTTAGACCCATACAGGCTCCCTGATCTCTGTGAGCCCATTTGAGTCCCAGTCAGTTGATTCTGTGTGCCTTGTTCTTGTGATATTCTTGACCCCTCTGGCTCCTGCAGTTCTTCTTAACCTCCTCCGCAGGACTCCCTGAGCTCCACCTAAATATTTGGCTGTTGGATTCCGTATCTGTTCTCATCAATTGCTGGATAAAGTCTCTCTGATGATTATGACAGACTTCTGTCTCAGTATATTATGTGGAAATTACAAACTGTAGGTCAGAGGTTTTATGGCTAGGTAGGTGTCCCAGTCCCTCCACTTGAGGCCTTGCCTGGTTACAGAGAATGGCCAGCTCTGACTCTGTGTCCCCCATTACTAGGATTCTTCACTAAGGTCACCCCTGTAGATCTCATGAAGTTTTCATTGTACTGGGTTTCTACCTAGCTCCCCAAATGCCCACCAGTTCGAGTTATCTCTCCCAGTATTCCCTCCCTTCATGCCCACACCCACACCTGATTCTTCCTGGTCCCATCTCCATCAGCCCCAAGTCTACTCAAAAAAACAATTCTATTTCCCCTTCCCAGGAAGATCCTTGCATTGAGCCTTAAGCTGTCCTTGTTATTTAGCCTCTCTTGGTCTGTAGACTGTAGCATGATTATCCTTTACTCTACATCTAATATCCACTAATAAGTAAGTACATGCCATGTTCATCTTTCTGAGTCTGGATTACCTCACTCAGGATTTCTTCTAGTTCCATCCATTTAGCTGCAAATTTCATGGTGTCATTGTTTTAATGGCTTAGTAATACACCATTGTGTAAATGTGCCACATTTTTAAAAAATCCGTTCTTCAATTGTGAAACATCTAGGTTGTTTCTAGGTTCTGCCTATTCTGACTAATGCTGCTATGAATATAATTGAATAAGTGCTCTTGTAGTGGATGGACCATCCTCTGGGTATATAACCAGGAATGGTATGGCTAAGTCTGGAGGTAGATTAATTCCCAAATTTCTAAGACACTGCCATGTTGATTTCCAAAGAGGCTGTACAAGTTTGCACTCCCACCAGCAATGGAGGAGTGTTCCCCTTGTTCAACATCCTTGCCAGCATGAGCTGTTGATTGTACTTTTAATCTTCGTCATTTTGACAGGTGTAAGATGGAATCTCCAAGTTGTTTAGATCTGCATTTAATAAGTGTGGGTATGGTGTAGGTTTATTTTCATTGAATTCTAGGAAGCCTTTAATTTCCTTCATTTCTGCCTTGACCCAGTAGTCATTCTGTATGGAGTCATTCAGTTTCCATGTGTTTAGATGCTTTTTGTTGTTTTTGTCATTTTTAATACCCAGCTTTAATCCATTGTGGTTTGATAGGATGCAGGGAGTTAGTTCAGTTTTCTTGTATCCTTTGAGACTTGCTTTGTGATGGAGTATATGGTCAGTTTTGGAGAATGTTCCATGAGGTGCTGAGAAGATATCGTCTTTTGTGTTTTGGTGAAATGTTTTGTAGATATCTGTTAGGTCCATTTGGTTCAGAACACCTATTAGCTCCATTATTTCTCTGTTTAGCTTATGCCTGAATGACCTGTCCATTGGTGAGAGTGTGGTATTGAAGTCTCCCACTATCAATGTGTGAACGTTGTTATGTAATTTAAGCTTTAGTAACGTTTCTTTTACAGACATGGGTGCCCTTGCATTTGGGTGTAGATGTTGAGAATTGAGATGTCATCTTACTGAATTTTTCCTTTAATGAGTATGGAATGTCTTTCCCTATCTCTTTTGATTACTTTTGGTTTGAAGTCTATTTTGCTAGATACTAAAATAACTACACCAGCTTTCCTCTTGGGCCCATTTGCTTGGAAAATTTATTTCCATCCTTTTACTCTGCGATAGTGTCTATCTTTGATGTTGAAATGTGTTTCCTGTATACAGCAGAAGGACAAATCTTGTTTTCATATCCATTCTATTAGCCTGTATGCTTTTGATAGAGAATTGAGTCCATTGATATAGAGAGAGATCAATAGCCAATCATTTTTAATTCCTGTTATTTAGTTTCCTTCTTTGGGTTATGCTAGTATGAGATTATTTGTTGATTTATTGCCTGTGTTTTGTGTAATTAACTGCCTTGTATTGGGGTTTTTCCTTCTAGTATCTTCTGTAGGGTTGAACTTATAAATAGATATTGTTTACATTTGACTTTATCATGAAATGCCTTGTTTTCTCCATCTATGGTGATTGTAAGTTTTACTGGGTATAGTACTCTGGTATGGAATCAGAGGTCTCTTAGAGATTGCAATACATCTGTTCAGGCCCTTCTGGCTTTTAGTGTCATGACTGAAAAACTGGCTGTAATTATAACTGGTTTATATGTTACTTGACCTTTTTCTCTTGCAACTTTTAATATTCTTTCTTCTCTGTGTTTAGTGTTTTGATTATTATGTGGCCAAGGGACTTTCTTTTCTGGTCCAATCTATTTGGTGTTCTGTAAGCCTCTTGTACCTTTATAAATATGATTTTTTAAAAAAATAATTTCTGGGCCTTTGAACGGGGACTCTTCTTCCTCTATTTCTACTATTCTTGAGTCTTGTCTTTTCATAGTACCCCAGATTTCCTGTATGTTTTGTGTTAGAAACATTTCAGATTTAACGTTGTCTTTTGATCTATTTATTTATTGTATCTTTGACAGCTGAGATTATCTTTTCCACATCTCCTATTGTTAGTGATACCTGTATCTATAGTTCTTGTTCATTTACCTAGATTTTCCATTTCCAGAATTCCCTGTTTGTGTTTTCTTTGTTGCTTCTATATCTATTTTCAAGCCTTGAACAGTTTTATTAATTTTCTTTAACTGTTTGTATTTTGCTTGGCTTTCTTGATATTCTTTAAGGGATTTATTGATTTCCTCCAATTTTTTCATTGTCCTTTCCTCAATTTCTTTAAAGGATTTATTCATTTCCTCTTTAAGGACTTCTATCATCTTCATAAAATTAGTTTTAATCTTGTCTTGTGTTTTAGCTTTGTTGAAATATTCGGGGTTTGCTGTAGTGGAATGGATGGGCTCTGGTGGGGACATATTACCTTGTCTGTTGTTGGTTGTGCTCTTACATTGATGTTAAGACATCTGAATTTGGGGTCATTATGGGTCTAGGTGCCAATTTATGGGTTTGTCTTTGTTAGATAGGTTTTTTTCTTCCTTGGTTTCTGTTTCTTCTTTGATCTCAATGGAATGGCCTGTCGCTGAGTAGAAGGCTTCTGCTCATGTTAAGGTCTGGACTTCTAATGGCATCAACGACCTTGTTCTAGCAGGGGGTTGCCAAGTTTGTGGCTGGGATTCTGATGATGTGTGTGGCCTCTGATCTGACAAGAAGTCCTCTAAGGCTCAAGATGCTGGCCTGTCTTCTGATAGGGTAGAAGGCTTATATCAGAGATACGGCCAGAAATATAGTGAGAATGGGGGGCAATTGAAGTTATGCTAGGCAGGTGCTAGCAGGAGGCAGGGGCAGTCTTACCTGAGGTTCAGGATGCTGGCCTAACCTCTGATGAGGTAGGGTGGTTCCACAGGACATGTGGGTTGAGATATGGTGACTGTAAAATATGGATTATTTATTTATGGAATTTTCCATTTAATATTTTTGGGTCATAACCAACTGTAGAAAATGAAGTTGTAGATAAAGGAAATAGGTGGTGTTTTAAAATTCTTGAATGAATTTTTACTGTAGGTAAAAATGTATATGTAATAAATAGATAATTAGATAGATAGATAGATAGATAGATAATGATAATGATAGTGATAATGATAGGTAAATCCAAGGAGTCTTTAATATCATTTTACTCTCAGTCTGGGTTTCTTGTAAACCCACCTGTGTCCTCATGTGTGGGTTTATTAAACCTGTAGTTTTACTGCATATATATCTACACAGAAGTGTGGTGCCTAAATTTAAAGAAACAGGTGGGGACAGCACTGTCAGCCACTCTAGAGCCAGAGCCATGCCCATCCTCCTGATTCTATATACCAAACAGGATTCCTGACTGTCTACTTGCAAGTGGGCATGGTGCTATGAACCTGCTTCTCCTCCTCCTCTTCCTCCTCCTCCTCCTCCTTCTTCCTTCTTCTTTTGATACTTTACTTACATTTCAAATGTTTTCCCTTTCCAGGTCTCCCCTTTGGAAACTCCCTATTCCCTTCCCCTCCCCCTGCCTCTTTGGGGGTATTCACCCACCCACATACCCACTCTTATCTTCCCTCCTTGGCATTCAACTATACTGGGCATCTAACACTCTCAGGCCCAAGGGCCTCTCCTCCCCCTGATGGCTAACAAGACCCTCCTCTGCCACATATGTAGCCAGCACCATAGGACCCTCCATGTCTATTCTTTAGTTAGTGATCCAGTCAGTCTCTGGGAGCATCGGGAGGTCAGGCCAGTGGACGCTGTTTCTCCCTCCACGGAGCTGCAAACTCCCTCAGCTCCTTCAGTCCCTTCTCCAACTCCTCCATCTGGGACCTCACGCTCAGCCCATTGGATGCTGTGAAGTGACTCTTGGGTATTCCAAACTTTTGGGCTCATAACCACTTATCAGTGAGTACATACAGTGTTCATTCTTTTGTGACTGAGTTACCTTGCTCAGGATGATATTTTCAAGTTCCATCCATTTGCCTAAGAATTTCATGAAGTCATTGTTTTTAATAGCTGAGTAGTATTCCATTGTGTAAATGTACCACATTTTCTGTATCCATTCCTCTGTGGAGGGACATCTGGGTTGTTTCCAGCTTCTGACTATCATAAATGTGGCTGCTATGAACATAGTGGAGCATGTGTCTTTATTACATATTGGCGTATCTTCTGGGTATATTCCCAGGAGTGGAATAGCTGGGTCCTCAGGTAGTATTATGTTCATTTTTCTGAGGGTCCATCAAACTGATTTCTAGAGCGGTTGTATCAACTTGCAATCCCACCAGCAATGGAGGAGTGTTCCTCTTCACATCCTTGCCAGTATCAGCTGTCACCTGAGTTTTTGATCTTAGCCATTCTGACTGGTGTGAGGTGGAATCTCAGGGTTGTTTTGATTTGCATTTCCCTGATGAATAAGGATGCTGAACATTTCTTTAGGTGCTTCTCAGCCCTACAAGCTTCCTCAGTGGAGAATCTGTTTAGCACTGTTCCCTATTTTTTGATAGAGTTATTTGGGTCTCTGAAGTCTAATTTCTTGAGTTCTTTGTATATATTGGATATTAGCCCTCTAACAGATGTAGGATTGGTAAAGACCTTTTCCCAATCTGTTGGTTGCTGTTTTGTCCTATTTACAGTGTCCTTTGCCTTACAGAAGCTTTGTAATTTCATGAGGTCCCATTTGTCGATTGTTGATCTTAGAGCATAAGCTATTGGTGTTCTGTTCAGGAACTTTTCCCCTGTGCCCATGTGTTTGAGACTTTTCCCTACTTTCTCTTCTATTAGATTCAGTGTATCTGGTTTTATGTGGAGGTCCTTGATCCACTTGGACTTGAGCTTTGTACAGGGAGATAGGAATGGATCAATTCGCAATCTTCTACATGTAGACCACCAGTTGATCCAGCACCATTTGTTGAAGATGCTGTCTTTTTTCCACTGTATGGTTTTAGCTCCTTTGTCAAAGATCAAGTGATCATATGTGTGTGGATTCATTTCTGGGTCTTCGATTCTATTCCATTGATCAACCTGCCTGTCACTGTACCAATACCATGCAGTTTTTATCACTACTGCTCTGTAGTACAGCTTGAGGTCAGGGAGGCTGATTCCCCCAGAAGACCTTTTATTGTTGAGGGTAGTTTTTGCTATCCTGGGTTTTTTGTTATTCCATATGAATTTGAGAATTGCTCTTTCTAAGTCTATGAAGAATTGAGTTAGGATTTTGATGGGGATTGCATTGAATCTGTAGATTGCTTTCGGCAGGATGGCCATTTTAACTATATTAATCCTGCCAATCCATGAGCATGGGAGGTCTTTCCATCTTCTGAGGTCTTCTTTGATTCCTTTCTTCAGAGACTTGAAATTCTTGTCATACCGATCTTTCACTTGTTTGGTTAGGGTCACATTAAGATGCTTTATATTGTTTGTGACAATTGTGAAGGGTGTCGTTTCCCTAATTTCTTTCTCAGCCTGTTTATCCTTCAAGTATATATAGTCTACTGATTTGCTTGAGTTAATTTTGTATCCTGCCACATTGCTGAAGGTGTTTATCAGCTGTAGCAGATCTCTTGTGGGGTTTTTCCAGTCACTTAAGTATACCATCATATCATCTGCAAATAGTGATATTTTGATTTCTTCCTTTCCAATTTGTATCCCTTTGACCTCCTTTTGTTGTCTGATTGCTCTAGCTAGAATTTCAAGTACTATATTGGATAGATAGGGAGAGAGAGGGCAGCCTGTCTAGTCCCTGATTTTAGTGGGATTGCTTCAAGTTTCTCTTCATTTAGTTTGATATTGGCCACTGGTTTGCTGTATATTGCTTTTACTATGCTTAGATATGGTCCATGAATTCCTGATCTTTCCAAGACTTTTATCATGCACAAATGTTGAATTTTGTCAAATGCTTTTTCAGCATCTAACAAAATGACCATGTGGTTTTTTGTTTGTTTGTTTTTTGAGTTTGTTTATGTAGTGGATTACATTGATGGATTTCTGGGTATTGAACCATCTCTGCATCCCTGGGATGAAGCCTACTTGATCATGGTGAATGATCGTTTTGATGTGTTCTTGGATTTGGTTTGAAAGGATTTTATTGAGTATTTTTGCATCAGTATTCATAAGGGAAATTGGTCTGAAGTGTTCTTTTATTGTTGGGTCTTTGTGAGGTTTTGGTATCAGTGTAACTGTGTTCTCATAGAATGAATTAGGTAGTGTTCCTTCTGTTTCTATTTTGTATGAGCCTGCTTCTTAGTGAGTGTATTTCAGAGCAAAAGTGGTTGCAATTTCTTCTTCGTAGGGGATTATTTTTCTTGTGTCCCCAAACAGAATTGTTTTGTGATGACCCTGTCCTCCTCTTCAATTTCTTTGCCTATTGTCTTGTTTGTATTTTACTGCATTCCCATTTCCTCTGTGTATGTGTATATGTGTGCTTGTATGAATATGGGGGGGGAGCGTTGTCTGTGTTGTGGAGACCAGAAGAGGGCATTGTATCCCTCAGAGCTGGAGTTAACTACAGGAATATTAGAGATTTCTAGTGTATTTGTTAATTTTCTCTTGCTGTGATAAAATACCCTGATAAAAGCAACTCAAGTAATAAGTTGGGTATGGTGGAGTGAAGAAGAAAGCCCCATAAGTTCACATATTTTGGCTTGCAGTTGCAGATGGAGAGAGTCCATCATGATAGGTTAGCATGCCATGATCAGATAAAGCACTGTGGCAAGAAGCTGGCTTGACATGCTTTCATTCACACATAGGAAACAGAGCGAGAATAGGAAGTGAGAAAGGCTGTAAACCCTGAAAGCCTGTTCTCCGAGATACACTTCTTCCATAAGGCTTAACATCCTGCTGAGGGATTGATAGCCATAACTGGGGATGACGTATGTAAGCAAGTGAGCCTTTGTGAGCATTTCTCATACCCAGCTTGTTACATAGATACTAGGACCTGAATTCTGGCCCTCATGATTAATCAGCCATTGTTCTTAACCACTGAGGTATCTTTCCATCCCTAGCCCCTCGAGCCATTTTATATTTTCTCATTCTCCCCCGTTGTCATTTCCCCCGTTGGTCCTTGCTTTCCCTTTCTCTGGTGATCTCCACACTCCCAGATGCCTGTAAGACTTTTCTTCTAATCGTACTCACCATGAGTGGTGTTGGGTGTTCCTCCCCTGGGACCACTGCATGCCTCTGCTTGTTTCTGGAAGCTCTTGTGTCACCAATGTCTGCTGCGCATGCATCTCCTGTACTGGATTTAGAGCCCTTGGATGGGTTTTGAAATCCTAGAAAATGTTTACATTTGATAGCTACTTGAGATGATGTCTGTGTGACTGCAGTAGGCAAGGGATTCATTGGTGTAGTGCAGTAATTATAATGACTTGTTTATAGCAGCGCAGGCAGAACCATGATCAACACTGACTCTGCTCGGTCCTGGAGGTTCATTCTCAGCCCAGAATCTGGTTTAGGGCCTGTCAGCTGAAGAAATAGAGCCCAAGCTTGCAGAGATTCTTCTAGGAAGGAGCACCCAGCATGCACTTGTCCATGACTTTATCACAAAGATGCTGTGAGTTCCCCATCACCAGGCTCAAGAGATGAACCATGAGTGAAGCAAAGTCCCTGCAGAACTTACATGTTAGAGAGGGAATAAAATATCCAAATAGGTCAGATGGTGGTAGTTCCTGTAAAAACACAGTCTGGATAAAGAACTTGGAGGGCACCTAGAGCTGGGGGTGGCATGGTTTTCTAGTTGGGAGATAACCCGGGAGGAATGCACTGGAATAGTGTGGCAACTCTTCCACACAATTGTTCTCACACAAGTAAAGAGATGACCCACTTGGATGCCCTAGGAGAGAGTGAGCCAAAGGAGTATTGTGAGTAGGACATTTTGTAGTAAGGGTGCCTTTGGCTTGCTACGAGTAACAAGGACTCCAGTGTGCCTCAAAGGGATGTCTGGAAGGGGCAAGAGCAGAGCCAATCAGGTGGAGGCTGCAGAGATGGTTCCTTGAATGTAGTCTTTCATGCTGAGTAAAAGGAAGAAGAATCAGGTCTGACTCTGGATTGAAATGGTTTGCCTGGGAGTCCCATATGGAGAATGAACAGTGAGGGGGTGCAAAGTATCAGCCACTGAGGGGTACTGCAGAAGTGTGTGAAAGAGATGAGATTCGGTCCAGTGAAGTAGCAGGTAGAGTGTTGAATGTGACCCTTTTAAATAGGCCTTAAATAGGCACTAAGTCCAATGAGGGTGTGGTAGCTTCTTGCTAGATAGCCTACTCTTCCTCTGTAAAGCTCCCACGGTAGCTGTGACTTCTCTTTCCCTAATTGGCTCAGGGATGGAGAAGAGGTACTCAGGCATCTTCTCCCTGAAAGTACCACTCACATCCTCTCCATCTTCTTCTCTGTTCGTGAAATCCATTTCCTAGGCAGCTTCACAAGTTTAATGCTTTTGTGTTGGTTTCTCACTGTTCATATTTAATTTAGGGCCATTTTACATTATTCATCTTTAAATCATAATAAATGCATGTAGTGATGAGCAACGAGACCATCTCATATGAAATAGCCACCCGGGGTTTTTATCACAGACACTTGGGTTATTTTCACCAACTTCATATCCGGCACTTGAAATCCTTGCACTCTCAAAAACTTATTTTCATTCATAATTTTTTAAAGTTTGTTATTTCAAAATAATCTCAGACTTCCAAAAAAAATTACCCAAGTAGGACACAGGTTATACTCTCTGGTCCCCAGCTATTCTGCACGCAGCCTCAGCACAGAGTTAAAGAATTAGTGTCTGGTAGCTCACTAGGCCAACACTCAGGTAGCAGTCATTTAAGACTTCCCAGGTTGCTCTTCAGCCCCCACAAGGCTGGTGTGTCAAGCCTGCAACAGTTCCTCTGGTAGTTTTCACTTCCACACTTATAAAAAACACAGGCAATTGTTTGGTTACAGCTGCCCGGTATTTCCTTACCATTCAATATGGTTAGACTGGTGCAGGTCAACCTCAGGAGCAACGCTGTGTCCTCTGCAGTGATATGCGATCCGGCTGTTATAGTTGCCTATTGGTCACCATGCATCTGTAACAGTTTGCTCAAGAGTGTTTTCATGTCTCTAACTTTAGTGACCAGGGACACATGTCTTAGTGCATGGGTAGATCCTAATATGTTGAAGCATGTACGTGAGACATGTGAAACAACCCTCTGAGTCGTCTTGAAGCACAAAGAAGTTCACAGTGGTTTTCTCTAATCACTAAACAACCTTGAAGTCATATCAATGGTCAGGTATTTGTCTGGTTACAGCCATGCTCCAGCAGTAACTCCATTCTCATTCGCAGCTTTACTCAGTGCCCAAGTGTGAAAAGCACCTTGACTTGAGCGGCCATGGGTTTGTTCCCTTTAGTGATAGCGGTAAGACAAGACGCTCCCACAGTGTTTGAAGCTGTAACATCCTAATCCATTCTGAGTACAGCAACACTAAGTAGGATTCATTTTGGCAGTCACTTGTACAATCTCTTCTCCCTCTCCCAGTCGCTCTTTGTTTTCTTTGAATTCAGGTGCTGAATGTGACACCGAACGACGGCTTCGCTAAAGTGCATTATGGCTTCATCCTGAAGGCTCAGAACAAGATAGCTGAGAGTATTCCCTACTTAAAGGTAGCGGCCATGGCCTCCTTCCCGTATACTCTCTTCCTGGAGTCCTTTGAGATCCCTTTTGGTTTTGGCTTCCGGTTATGGGTTCTAACTGATTGGCATGCGTCGCTGAGTCTTCCTAGTCTCGGAGTGCATGCGTCTCAGGCAGTGCGTACCTCCACCTGGCTGAACGTCATGGAGAAACACCAACTGCATGAGCTACTTTGGCATCATGGCTGCCAAAATTCACAACAGAAACTGTAAGGAAAGGCTGGTTTGGGCTCTTAGTTTCTGGGAGGTGCTTTTTCATCGTGGGGATGGCATGGCAGAGCTCGATGTAGCGGGGACATGTGACAGTAGTTTGTTCATATTGTTCTCTCTGAGCACTAATGAAAGACCATGAGTGGGAGGTAGAAGCAGAGTAACCATCAAGGGCCACTCCTGGTGACATACCTCTGCAGGCAAGGTTCGACCAGCTCCCAAAACGGAATCATGCTGGAGACCAAAGCACAGAGGCCTACAGGAGACACTTCAGCCTACAATAACAGCTTGGGCAGACACTGTTTGAAAAAGATCTAAAGGCTAATGACTCAAAACTATTAAAATATATTGTTGTGTTTTCTACCATATTAAACTGCAGTGTGGACAGTTCACCAGAATAGCACTTGGACTTGGGTCAGATCTAGTGAATAAAGTGCTTGTTCTAATAGAAATATTGCTCGCTGGGTGTGGTGGTGCGCACCTTTAATCCCGGCACTATATTCCTTGTATAACTGAGGACGAAAACTAAAGTTTATTTATTTAAGTTTAGTTTATTTTTGTTTGAATAGTAACAGTATGGTGGCTAAGAGTTTGCCCCACTGTAGAGAAGAGCTGCTGTATGTACAGGTAGCTGATGAGGGCTTCGAACCCCCTTTATGGTAGCAGTATGGCTGGCTTCTGTGATCTCTTCCAACAGTACTCATTGTTGCAGTTGCTGCCTGTCTTGAGAATTCCCACTTGGTGTGTAGTCAGATAGACTTGTAGTTTCCTATCTGGCCCACAACCCTGGGGTATAGTGCTGAGCGGTGGTGCCCCCCTAGATGGCTTATACACACATCTGCCCTGGCTGTCATCAGACACTGTAGACCTTTCTATTTTACCAGGGCTGTGTGGGCATGTGCACTGGTCTGGCATAAAGTGCACTCACATCCCCTTCTATTCTGGAGGCCTGGTATTCTTCCAGGTACAGTGATGGAGACGCAAGAGCTAGGGCAGACATTTAACAAACAAGGATGCTCCACACCAGTCAGTCTGTGGTGTTAGAGGCTGTTTTCCAAGACTGTGCAAATAACAATTTGTCTGAGAGAAGATAATGACCATATATGGTTTTACTCTTTCATATATTTTTGTATATATATATATATATGTGTGTGTGTGTGTGATGTGTGTGAACATTATGTATTATATATTGTACTATATAAACAATATTACATATTATTAATCTTAATATTATAATATGTATATATACAATATTATATAATACATTGTTGTATTATTAATATTAATAATATTGCAATATTAATAATTTAATTAATACTAAATAAAATACAATAGTATGCATATGAAATATTATATAAAACAATATTATACAAATATCAATAATGTTATGATTTTATTATTAATTGGTATTAATTGATATTAATGATATTATATATACAGTATTATATATAATGTTCATATATATGTATATATATGACAGAGTAAAAACATAAATGGTCATTATCTTCTCTCAGAAGAAATGTTATTTGTGAGATCACACACACAGACGCACACGCACATCCATGGGGATGTGAATCATGTGTATGTGCATCCACATCATGTACTTGGAGGTCAGAGGATGACTTGCAGGAACTGGCTCTCTCCATGCAATATTTGGAACCTGGAGATAAAAATCAGGTCATCAGGCTTAGCAGCAAGTGCCCTCACCCACTGAACCATCTTGCCAGCCCTCAGGTAAAGGTCCTTTTCGGGGGTGGCCTCAAAGATGTAGCTTTCTGAAAAGAAGTCCTTGCTCTTAAACTGTTTCAGGTTTTTGTCTATTTTTTCTCTTCCATATTAAGTCTCAGTATTTTCTCTTCCCTTTTTAAAACAAAAATCTCATTTCCAGTGCTTTCATGAAAAGGGGAAAAACAAAGCGTTTCCCAATAGAAATTGTTCAGTAAAAATTACCTGTGTCAAAATTCCAGTTGGTGTTGGCTTGGATCCTGTAAATTTTAGTAAGAAGTTTCATTAACTGCCTGTGGCACATTTGTTTAGGATAGAAAGAAATGTCACTTACACTCAGACTGTCATCGCTTGAGACACGAGCAAAAAAGTGTTTGGGTTCAGGGATACAAAAGACTGTAGGTGGCATATGGTCAGACTTGGAGAGCAAAATAAATGTGAAAATACCCAGCCAGGGAAACCATCTGCAATACTGAAATATGATAGCTCCCACTGTGGACTTACACAGAGTGCATGCTAATTTATGGGCTAGTCCACTGTTGGTTAATGATAGCCTTATTGTTAAATTTAGATTGATTATCTCATTTTATTTTTACACTGTAAAATGTGGATCAACCGCATCATCTAATTTTAATGACGAAACAAAATTTTCAAGGTCTTTTGTTCTCCTATGAGATATTGTAGTTTCCTATGAGATACATAAGGAAAATCTGCAGAAACCAAGGATTGAAACCCCCACTCCCCCAAATGTTACCCTTCACAGATGGTAACACTGTCCTTTTCCAGGAAGGAATCGAATCCGGGGACCCTGGCACGGATGATGGTCGCTTTTACTTCCACTTGGGGGATGCCATGCAGAGGGTAGGAAACAAGGAGGTATGACTGACTGGGTTTGTGACTTTATTCCAATAGATGATAAACTGGGGGGTGGGGGGTTGTAACTGCTAGGGACCAGTCAAAACTTTACATTCTTAGCATAATGCATGAAGGCAATGTTCTTATATGGTCTTTGGGATTTGGATTTTACAGCTTATTTTTTCCAAAGTATCAAATATGTACTCTGAAAAGTGACTCTTTTGTGTGTGTGTGTGTGTGTGTGTGTGTGTGTGTGTGTGTGATGTGTATTTCTGTGTATCTATGTGTGCAGTGAAAGGTAAATGCTGCCTTTGAAAAGTATCATTGAAATTAAGAAATACAGAGTTCTCTAAAATTGTTTTAATTTTTAAAAACATCTACAGTGTTTAATCTTTTCTTTTGGAATTTTTGTGCTAGGTATTTTTAGAACCTTAGGCATAGTGGTCTTAATGTTTAACCATGTAGTTTTTATTTTGAATTCAAGCTGAACATTTATAGCTAGGACAATGGGAGGTACCAACACATGCATGCATGCATGCTGCACGCATGCACTGATGTAGTTAGTAACTAAAACAAGTGAATTCTCTTTCTGGTTATTACCTTTTCCCTGAGTACAGTCGTCAGTTTGTGTAAACATGACATCAGTCGTGAGATTGTGTACCACAAATTTCTAGCCTTTTCATGACCTCCATGAGTTGCATGCCAATAAACAGCAAGGCCTACCTCTTTCGTCCTGTACCACTGTAGGAATTGTTCCTCAGCTGTCTTCAGAGTCTGAAGATAAAAGCACCAATGCAACAGTGACCTTTTGTAACCATTGCCCTTCATATTCAGCTTCAAATTTCTAAATTTAATAAGAATATAAGACCCTCAGAGCAGCTGGAAGCTCAGAGAAGCAAGGGCGGTTGTATCTATGGAGTCTCCTGCACGAAACACAAATGGATTCCTTCCGAGCAGTAGAGCTTTGGATGATTGACATTATTTTCTTTCTACCTTTCTGTTCGTGTGTACTTTCCCCCTTAAACCTACCAATCATTTGACTAAAATAGAACAAGACATTAGAAGTGAAGAGGAAGGGGAGGCGTTGCTGACGGGTAGTCATTATTTTGTTCCTTCTTGCTGTAAAAAGAACCCTCCTTTGAATGACAAGGAAAAGAAAATTTCTGCCCTGGTCTTCAACACTAGGTAAAAGTCCGTATTCAGTTTCTGTAAATATAATTGTCACTAATGAATTTGTCTTTGAACATTCCATGGTACAAGGCAAAGACGGATAAAAGAAATCTACTTTATCTCGTATCTTAGATGAAAACAGCTCTTACTTCAAGGACAATGAATTCACTACTGAACACTTGTTATGAGCTTGGTATTTAAGCCTGGGGGACTGTTCTACCAGCATAAATTATCATTAATATGCAAAGAACGGCACAGTTCATGAATTTGGAAAGTTCATAAGGACTCATGTGTACAAGGAACAAGCCCATAGAAACCCCATGTTAGCATAACCCAATAATAGGTGTGGAGTCGGTGGCAGAGCTTGCCCACTGGGAAGCAGCCGCCCTCTGTGCTTGCATCTGTGGAGCTCAGTGCTGGTCTGAAAGAGGACAGACTAGTGGAAGGCAAACCCACAGCCTCCGGCACAAAAGCTGACTGGAAAATGGATTTTAGTGAATATCTCTGGTAGTATGGAAGAGAAAGACAGGAAGAAAACCCATGGCAGCCCTGGAGTTGTCAGGCTTCAGAGGCTCCATAACTTGTGTCCACATCCTGTCTTCAGCTCTGGTCTCATTCTCCACATGCAGATTCATACATCTCCAGGCAGTCTGAGGGCACTGCCTGGAGCCCACACAGCAAGCTCCCTTCTCCTCTCAGCCATTTATCTTTTAGATTCTGTCTCTGGTTTCTTTACTGCCAACTTCTGAATCAAAATTGGGGTCAGCCCTAGCTCCTCCCTCTTTTTCTCCCTTCCTGAGGGCAAGGTCCAAGGAACAGACTTCCTGGGCTCATCAGCAGCCCCCTCTTCTGGGGATGCTAATTCCAGTTTCTCATCAGCGGCCTCAGTCAGTGACTGTTGTAAGAACCCAACTGTTGCTTCTTACATTAGTTACATTGTCTGCCCAGCCACCTTGTTCTCAAAACATTTGTGATTCAAAATAAAGCAAAGCCCTATTTCTATCCAATGTCATTTATAGTTCAACTCAGGTAAGCTGCAACTCGGTGTTATCCTCAAAATGTACCGGCCACAATGTACCAACATTCCAGACAGGACAGCTCAAGCTGGGCCACTCAGGACAGATCTATCACACAGATTTCAGAATTAGAAGCTTTCGGGGTGTGTGTGTGTGTGTATCTCTGTGTGTTTCTGTGTGTGTCTCTCTGTGTGTGTGTCAGTGTCTGTGTGTCTATGTAAAGAGCACATAGCAATAACTTGACAAAATTAGAAATGTCTTTAATGTAAAATAAGACGGTAACCCAAGGCTGGGATGTAGCTCAGTTCCTGGAGTGCTTGCCTAGTGTCCCTGTCCCCAGCACCACCCAAAGTGGGTGTGGTAGTACATCCCATAGTACCAGCACTCAGGAAGAAAAGGCAGGAGGATCCGAAATTCAAGGTCATCTTCAGCTACACAGCAAGTCTGATACCCACCTGGGCTGCATGGCCCTGTTTCAAAAGAAAAACCAAACAAAGTGAAAACGAAGTAGAGGTCATTTACACAAGTTTCTTATTTGACAGAATTTTCTAGAAATTTTTGTTGTCATTTTATGTTGTTGGTTTTTTTTAAATCTAGCCTAATTTGTTGAATTCGTTCTGTAATCTACCAGTTAAAGCAAGTTTTAAATTTCCGATCTATCATTGTGAGGATTTTATTTCTGACAAACATGACAGGGCTATTGTTCAGTGCATGGAGCTTACTGTGAGCATCAGTATTCACAGTACTGTGAGCAGGCTATACAGACAGTGTGAGCAGGTGCAGTAAGAACACACCTTGCTCAGTCACTCAGCACAGAGCAGCCCCGGATCTAAAACGTGAAGGCTGCAGCATGAGCCACACTGCCTGCTGTTTGGGTTGTCCTTTCTTACACACTATTCCATCAATATGGCTAGTCTTTCCAATGAACTACTAATGATTCAAAAATTAATGAACTACCAGACTCTTAAAAAAAAAAAAAAAAGAATCATATGTTGTAATTAATGGTGTTCAGTTGAAAAGCAGAAGGTTCAGGAAATAAAGTCTTAAATTCAAATTAGCTGAAACCATAATGATCAAGTTATTTCAAAGATGATTCATCTTTCTTTCTTTTTTGCCTGACATCAATTAGCCATTTTAACTTTCTGGGCTTTAAAAAAACTCTAGGCCCAGCGTACATGCTTTTCAAGGAAAATATATAAGAAGTATTAGCACTGTGCTCTTTGAGATTTTAATGAGAAAGATAATTAAGAATGGTTTTATGGCTTCCAAAGGTGTTACAAAGACAGAATGTTTAGCTGCTTTTGAGGGGCCTTGAATTCTAGTTCCAGAAATATAGACATTATAACTCTCAGTTTCGGCAGTTACAAAAGGGAGAGATCGACTGCTACACAGCTCTGATGAGGTCATTTATGTCAAAGGCCAATCGTGGAGTGCTATGGAGAACAAGAGGGCCATCAGCACACCCTTTACTGTGCTGAGCAAGAACGTTTGGCAACATGATTGTTAAACACTTTTCAAAAGTTAATAATTTTGTACATTAAAATTTTATTGATTTTATTGACTGCCAAGTTTTTTTAAATAATAAAAGGAACCCAATATTTTCTATGTTTAAATTATTATATCTGGAGTTTTACAAAGAAGGTATTTAAGTTAACATTAAATTCTTTTTATTGATCAAAACATATATATTTAATCAGGTGGGATAGTACATGCCTATAATCTCACCACATAGGAAGCCAAGGCAGGTTACACATTGGAGGTTACCCTGGCCTATATAAGGAGACACTATGTATGACATGAGGAGGGCTCCACATTTTTTCAAAATCAGTTCTCAAAAGGGCAATCGTAAGATTAGACATAGCAATGGAAGAGATGGTACTCAATGTGCTACTAAGAAACTCTTCTATCCAAAGACAATGGACATGTAGGGCAGGCAGCTTGAGAGGAAGGCCACTTAGGGGCATATGGTGAATCCTCATTTGGACCAGCCAGATGGAAGAAGTACTGAAGCCAGATAGCACCCCCCCCCCAAAAAAGAGCTAGTTTTAGATGCCAGTTGTATCATGAGATCCAACATGAAGCTGTGAATGTTGTCCCTTATTGCAGAAAATGTACATACTCCATGAGCAAAAGTTTCCTATTAAAAAGCCTGATATACCATACAGTGTATATCATAGCTATAACTGCCTGACTATTTATTGCCAGCTCAGAATAATATTTCCTTTTTATCTATTCTGTCACCACGGGACATCAAAGAAAGTCACTAGGAAAATAAATTTACTCTTGGTTGGTTTTAGCAGCCCGTTTCAGTAAGTAGTGAATGTATTTGAAATTGTTTAAATCATAATCCACTCCTTTTAGAGAAAACATAAAAATGGAAGTCACAAAATGAAAACTAAATACAAGCATGGTCTCCTTCAGCATCTTACACCGTGTGTATACACAACAAATCACGTTTTAAACTGGCTTAGATGTGTGAAACCAAACTAGGCGAGGCATGAATCCAGAATCCACAGAGGATGCTAGTGTTCATTTATCCCAACGGCTTACAGAAACTCCCTTACACCACAGAATCTTCACCAGCTAGCATCAGGGAAGATCTTGATTTAGTTATCTCAATGTACAGATAGTCCCTGAGTTAACAAAGGTCACAATTGTTTGAGACTTTTCAGCTCTGTAGGGTGTGAACTCAGTCTGCATTCAATAGAAAACACACTTCACATTTTGACTTCAGAGCTCTTCCCAGCAAAACAATATATGGCACCTTACTGTCTGTGCTGCTGAGCAGTGATGGTGATCTGTGGCCCTGTCAGTCATACATCACAGGGAGAACCAGAGGGCCCTCTGCAAGAGTGCTGGTACTACTGAAGAAAGATACTCTGTGCATCAGGAGGAAGTAGGGTTATACTGTACAGTATTTACAATGGGTCTGCATGGTGGCCAGACCACAACTCAAGGAACATCTGTACCAGCTTATGAGATGTCCTTCAATTTTGAAATAAAAATGTTTTCTGGGAAAAAGCGTTATGAAGCAGCATTTCTGTTCTTTCAGGCATATAAGTGGTATGAACTTGGGCACAAGAGAGGACATTTTGCCTCTGTCTGGCAGCGTTCCCTCTACAATGTGAATGGTCTGAAGGCTCAGCCGTGGTGGACACCCAGGGAGACTGGCTACACAGAGCTAGTGAAGGTGAGTGTTAACTGCCACGGCAGCCCATCCAGCCTACTTCCTGCTGAAACCACGGGTGTGCAAGAAATGTTAGAGAAAAGGTATTTTATTTTTAGTAAGACAGTCTTCTTCTAACTGAAGCCTTTGGAGCCAAGCTGTCCTCACCTGTCCATTTCTGTCTTTCAAGCACCCAGTGCCAGCTCATTATGCTTTGAGCACTCACAGACCTTTCCTAACCCAGAACTCCAAAGTCCTCCCACAGTCCTTCCCAACAGAACATGGTGGTCATCTTCATCACAGTAATAACCCGTTCCTGGAACCAATGTCTGGCCTACTTTGCTTTCTTTGGCTGTGATAAAACACTGACCAAAACCAACTTGAGGAGGAAAGGGTTATTTCAGCTTATAGTCCATCATCAAGGGAAGCCAAGGTAGGCACTCAAGGCAAGAACCTGGAGGCAGAACCTGAAGCAGAGACCACAGAGGAGTGCTGCTTGTTGCACTGCTCCTCACGGCTTGCTTGACCTGCTTTGTTATCCATCCCAGGACCACCTGTCAAGGGGTGGCACTGCCCACAGTCAGCTTGACCTCCTCCATAAATCATTAATCCACCAATTTGCTCATGGGCCAATATGAAAAAGGCAACTCTTCCATTGTGGATCCCTCTTTCCAAGTGACTCTAGCTCAAACCATTGCCAAAAAAAAAAAATACCCATTGGGATGTTAGATGAACACGAAGGAAATTTGTGTGGAATAACAGTTCTCAGACTTCTTAGTCTTAGGACCCTTTATGCTCTTAATAATGATTGAGCTTTATGGGGATTTTTCTTTGGGTAGGAGGTAGGGGGCTATTCCTTTCTATAGAATAATCATAAAGTAAAATTGACATATACTTTCGGTTCTATGTATTAATTCTTTAAAAATAACCTCATTATGTGGCAATAAAAATAATTATATTTTTTCGTATGGAATGATCTTCATTTAGATGTAGATCTATATAATGATTCTAATGAAAATTCTTTTCATATAGAATCAAAATGGTATGTAAAACTGTAATGAGGAGACTAAAATTATGCCATATTTTTATAAGTCTCTTCAGTGCCTGGTTTAGTAGAAGATAGCAGGAGTCTAATGTCTACTTCCCACTTCCATTAGAACAGTGCACTAGAGATCACACAGCCCTTTGAAGTTCTTCTCTGTGCCTGAGCCCCAGTGAACATGCAAAGAGCTACATGTTCCTCTGTGTTATCTAGAAGATTGTTTGGACCTTTCAAGTTTCTGAAGGGTCCAGCATCTCAGGGATTCCTGGACTGAACTTTGAGAACTTCTGGCCTTGAGGCCACAGAAGAAGAAAGCAGTTATAAATATTTATGAAATATTATAACAAATAGATAATAGAAACGGTCATTCTAACACCTTAACAGCTATAAAACACTGGAACATTTTACATCAGTAGATTAAATCTAAATGCAAAGATTCCATGTGATTTAGTAATCAATTGGTGAGCTTATATGTTCTTAGACTCATTAATCAAATAGTATTGATGGACTAACAATTTGTTTTATATTTCAAATGGAGAACATGTATGTCATTGGTCAGATGGGCTTCAGTCATTTTGTAGAAGATGATACATTCTGAGATTCCAACAACCATGGATCTTATATAGGAGGAAAAGGACAAGGGTGACAATTGTTGCTAATTCTAGAACCTGGATGATGGATATGGAGAAGCTCCCTGTCCCTTCCTTATTACTGTTGCATGTATGTTTTAAATTAGTCACTTTTTTTTTTTTTTGGCTTGTTTTATTGATTTTTCGAGACAGGGTTTCTCTGTGTAGCCCTAGATATCCATGAACTTGATCTGCCTTGATTTGACCAGGGTGCCTTTGAACTCAGAGATCCAACTGCTAGTCATGTGTTTGTATGAGAAAGAAAAAACAAAACAAAACACTTATAATAAAATGTCTTTAAGGCCTACTAGACTTTATTGCTGAATCTGGTCTGCCGAGGAGGAAGAGCTCCAATACACTTCCAATATACTTAAGAAACAGGCCTTATTTGACCGTTTGTTCTTATTTCATCTAATAATCGTGTACTCTAGTGCTGAAGTCAGCTTTCCTTCCTTGTGCTTTAAGCACTTGGTCAGTAGGGAAACAGTCTGGCCATGTCATGTGAGGCTTTAAGAGGCCACAGACCTGAGAAGGAAGAGCACGGGGACATCTCCATGAACCCTCAGCTCTTAGTGCTGTCCATCATTTATGTGTCCTCGTCAGACTCCACCTTCCGTCAGAGCACTCACTGAGCTCTGCAGACTCTCCTGTATCGTTCACATTTCCTGGATTCTGAAAGTTGGGTTACCTGCTGGAGCTTTCAGGATACTTTCAAGTTCAAGTGACAGAAATAAAACTCAATGGTTGCTTTAACAACAGGGACCCTGATTGATTGCCGTAACTGAAAGCCTGGTATTAGAACAGATTTTGGTGTGGGGGTGGCAGTTAGGAAGATGATTTCTTGGCCTTACCCTTCTTCCTTGGTCAGCTCTGTCCTCAGTGTGAGATAGCTGTCAGCAGCACTCGGACTGGAGCTGGGAAGGGTGAAGGTACCATTGGGCCACCACACAAACACTAGAGACTTCTGGGTAGAGCCTTTCCTGTTAGAAATGAAATGGCAGATGGGCACTCATGGGTACAAGGCAGCATGAGACATAGAGCAGCTTCATGGCTTCCAGGAGGAGGGGTATTGCTTTACCGACCCAGAGCACTGGTCTGTCCTTCCAGTCTGACTGAGCCACTTTGAGAGACTAGGCCTTGTGAAGTTGTCCAAAAGCCCTAATAAATACATCCAGAGGGCTTCCTCTCAACTGAGTGTCTTATCTGGCAGAGGTGGGCACCTAACAGAACCAAGGTACATCTGGGAAGGCAGCCTACAGTGTTGGGTATCCTTGTCTGTTGGCACACACTTGCACCCAAATATATTTTTCTCTGTTCTTTTTTTTGCATTTTTGCCATTAATTTTTAAAGCTATTTTCACTTTTTTGGTTTATCTGCTATGAAAATGTTGACTAGAGCTAAACTACCAAATAGACTTCTCACTGGTCCAAATCCAACTATATTAATGTGATCATTCACTGTGAAGACTTCTGTACTGTGTAAACTCTGTTTCCTATGTCTTCCTACCTTGATGGCTTTAGCCAGTGTCTTGGTTCGTTTGTGATGTCATAACAAAATTCCATAAACAGAATGTCTTAGAGGCAACACAAATCTAGTTTTTAAGATTCTATATCTGATGATGAACATAACAATACTCGGTGTCTGGGAAGAGCTTGCTTACTGGTTCACTGATGGCCTCTCCTCACTGGGTCTTCATATAGTGGAAGAGAAAAGGCAAATTGTGTCAGTACATTACTAAAACTAGTACTAAAATCTATTAATTTAATTAATATTAAAAGTTTATTAAGCCAAACTAGATTATTTTAAGTAAAGTGCTAATATCCAGTATGATACTTTAAAAGAGAAGACAGGCATCAACAAGTATCAGTATGTAGATAGAGAAACATAAACCTTTGAACGTTTCAAATGGGTATAGGAAATGGTGTAACCACTTTGGAAACCACTATGGTTGTTCCTTAAATGGTTGACTATAGAATGAGGGTATAACCCAGCAATTCTGTTCTAGTAAAATTAGGATCCTTCAAAGTGAGGAACAAATAGACAAATATGGTGGGTATATCTACTCTACAACAGTTAAAAGTGATGAAGTCCTAACACCTAGTCCAACATAGATAAACCTTAAAAGAATCATGCTCAGTAAAACAGGCTGGTCACAAGAAGAGCACATTATAGAACTGTGCTCATATAAACTGTCTTCACTAGGCAAGTCAACTGACACAAGACCATAGGTTTTTTTCAGAGTCCGAATGACTGGGACAATGGGGTGTGGCCTCTAATGAGAAAGGGCTTAAATTTTGAAGTGAAAATCTTTTAAAATTAAAATGTTAATGATTCTTCAATTCTGAATCTAGAAAACCCCACTGCCTGCCTGGGTGTTCTGTCATTCCACTAGCTATATGCACTAGACATTGGCCATGTTTTCTATGTTTCAGTTTCATTATCTGCAAGATTCCTGTGGCATTCACTCCACCTGTGTTCTAACGATGTCATAAGTAGAAATGCTCAGTAAACATTAGTTATTGTGACTATGATGGTTGTAATTTTAATAATGTGATTTTGTGCATCTCTAAAAGCAACTGTAAAGTTAATTTTGAAGTATCTGCTATCATTGGAACGATAATGTAATAATTAACATCCATTAAATGCTGCCTACCATCCATCAATGGGTGGAGCACTTTTATGTAATATTTCTATCTAATCTTTACAGCAGCTCTAGAAGATTGTTACTGACATATATATGAATGAAATAAGGCTGAGAGAAGTTAAGACACTTGCCTAAGTTCCCATCTCTAATGGTATAGGAACTGGGATTTTAATCCACATGGCCTTACCCTTAAATCGGCATTCTCCCTGGGGCGCTACAATGCCCTTCAGAATTGTTGACATTTGCTCTTAGGTCATATGATCTTCTTTTGCTAGTTAAGTACCTATTTCATAATCACCTGTAACTGAGCTTCGATTTTTAGCATCTGATCTGTTTCAAGCTCTGCTTTTATTAAAGAAGGAATGCAGGGCCTTGGTGTTAGTCTGAGAATCCAGCAGCATATAATCTCAGTGTGGGTGACATCTTGCAGTTCAATTCTATGTGAGACTATTTCATCTTGCTATCTTAACTTGCAGAAATATTAATATACATGGAGTGACCTTCTAAAAAGAAAACCATTTCAGAGCATTACTGCTGCCTGTAATGACTGAATACTGAGGAATAACACAGCTCATCACTGTTCACTTGCCAAACATACATCAAGATAATCTTCTATTTCAAAATTCCAGATTTGACTATCCTGAGTCACCTAGCCATTGATATCTTGAAATCGAAACCTTCCAGATATGGTGGCTGTCACATTTAACCAAAATGCTTTCAAAATAATTTCTTAGAGTGGCTCTAAGTTCCTTAAGTGACTCGTGTTAACTACCAGTATGTCTTCATTCAGGTTACTCAGTTTTCAGAGGCAGAGAGGGACGTTTCCTTGCGTGGGATGAAGCCGAGGAAAGCGCAGCCCTGTGTTACGGCCCACTTGGTTGACTTGTCGACCCTTACTATGGAGCTTATAATGCAGGAGCTCTGACATTGTGTTTATAAATCTAGATGGGAGAGCAAAGGAAGGTGGTAACAGTAGTATTTTCTCTTTTGGGGGTGTATTTCATTAGAGTTGGCAGGTTGTTGCATATCGTTCAGAAATATCAGAGTGCCAAATTCCTGAGAGACATTTAGCTTAAAAATTGCTATAATGGATTGAAACTCTTGGTAGGTTGAAAATAGAAAGCATTACTTGTACAAGGAGAAGAGCCATCACACACTGAGAATCCTACTCTAAGATTAGCAGCTTGCTGAGATTTGCAGTTTGATCAGTGCTAGTTCATGGCCAGTTTAGGTATAAACATCCATGCATAGAAGTTACAGTAACGCATTGAAAACCCAGCAGCCAAGAGCAGCTGAAGCCGTAGGTTAAAATATCCCTCTGGCACCGCCACCCCTAACACAGCACACCTACACACACACACACACACACACATACACCTCCTTGCATTCAGCTCTAGAAAAGAAAAACCCTTACATTCCTCTCTGAGCTTCAGCAAACAGCACGTGGGAGACCTTTGCCTTTCTTCCCAACTTTATTTCAGTTGGAGAAGTTCCCAGGAGCACTGTGCCAGTGGTGTGACAGAGGGGACAGGAGTGATTGATTAGAGCGGGACTCTGTCCTGTTCCATTCCATGTGGCTCTGTTGAAGAACTCCGTTGTGGATGAATGACCTCACCTGGGCAGAACAAGGAATTACCCCGTCATTATTATGTTAGGGCTCCCACATTTCTCTCTCCATGATTAAATATTTGAACGGTCTCAAGGAACTTGAACTTGCTTTATAAAGAAATGGATCAAGGAAGGGAAAAAATATCAGATTTAGTGTGGAATTAAGCCACAAAAAATTTAGCAGTTTTACATAAAAATGAGGGCTGAGCTGTAGAGAAGCAACAAAAGCAATTCCTTAAGATTTGCATAATAGTGTAATCTTACTGTTTTAAGGCGCACTCTAACTTTTTGGACCACGGTAATATTGTCACCGAAAATGGCAATAAAACAAAGATGAGGTGAATGACTGAGAACCATGCGCTTAAAGGTGAGCCTTGTAGGAGGAGCGCCCCTGTTAGAGGCAGAGAAATGTTTGCTCTCTGCTCTGGCACTCTGGAGAAGTAACTGCATTCAGCCAAGACTGTTTTATCTCAAACTTAAAAATAACTACATCAGTTCCTCCTCTCTTGCAAGGTTTTGTTCAGACTCAAAACACAAAACAAGGAAACCCACCACTTAGGATGTCCCTGGATGCAATTTAGATGCCAGCTCTATCCTGAGACTGTAACTGGAGCTGTAAGGCCTGCCTGTGAAAGCCACAGAGAGGACTAGGCTCAACCACAGCTTCTAACACCTCAGCGAGAGAGCCAACTGAGAGTGAGATTCAGAGATTTAATCTACACTCATTGGGAAAAAGAACAGAAAAAGTGTCTGGGGTCTCCTGGTTTTATCCTTTGAGTCCTGACATGAGCTTAGGTAGATTCTTATGAGTGATTTACATACTTATGTGCAGTGGCCCAATGTAGAGCAGACTCCCTCCCTGCCTTTCATCCTGCCTTCAGTTACCTTGTAGGCCCAAGTAAGGATCTTTTTTTTTTTCAGCTAAAGCTGCTTAGAAGGGCCTCTTTAAGATCATCCCCAAGTCTGGCAAAGAACAAAACATTGCATCACCTTTGAGTTATTTTAAGCCAAAATGCAACTTTTCTTTCACAAAGTAAACCGAGTTTTCAATATTTGTCAACATGAGAAAAAATGGCTTTATTGCCAGCTCTTTTGAGGAACACACAGCGCAGCATTTTATTTTTCGGAATGATTGTCTATAGTTCATATTCCATTTTAGGTTTGAAAATGCTTACGCTAGAACTTCTGTGCCTTGATATACATATATACAGATTAATGTCTTCAATGCACGTTTGCCCATGCATATGTTCGTGTGTCTCATTTACCTTTGAAGTCCCTGAAGCCCTCAGCTGGGGCTATTATGTCAAATACAAAGGCCCAAAGACTAAAATCCACAGCAATATAGCTGTGACCCTGAGGCCTACAAGAGCCTGCCAGGCAAACCAACCTCGCTAAAATAACCAACCAAGGAAAGCAGCTCAGTATAAAGTAGGCTTGCAGAGCTCCTGTGTTCAGCGACAGTCTAGGAAACTTGGCAGTGGCTTCTGTAACATTAGCCTAAATGGCAAGGATCTAATTCACAAATAACACTTTTCTTGGGTTTTGTCTATAGTTCTAGCTTAACCAGAAAAAGCCAAGAAAGCACTTCTAACTTAGCCCCAGCAGATACCCTCCTTGTCAGATCTTCCATAGTCTTTTCTGGACTACCCCCCACCTACACCCACACCCCGCCTAAACCCGGCTGGCTAAGCCTGACTCCCTCCAAGTTCAGAATAAATGGCTTCTGCTGTTTTTATTTGACACAATAAGAAATGATAGCTATTTTCTTTCATCTTTATATGCCAGCTTAGAAAAACAGAGCTGGTCAGAATGCATTAGGGCTAGCGAGAAATTGTTCCTTTGATCTTCAGAGGTTTTATTAAAATTACTGCACAGAGAATTTGCTAGGAGACTATACTTACTGTGGCCTGTGCTCTGTTCTACTACTTCAGCTGTGCCCCACCCCACCAAGAGGGGGGCAAGGCCTCCATGTTGCTACCATTTCTAAAGCCTGGCAAGATTTAAGACAACTGATTTTATCACCAAAAGGATATATAACTCCTAAAATAAGATAAAATGATCCCCATTTCCAAAACAAGATATAGAATTCCTAATATAAACCCTAAACATATTCCTAGGGAGTTAAGTAAAATGGGATATGAATGCTCCTTGGAAATCAGTCATTCTAATTCCAGGTAAACACACACCTGTTGCCTACGCTTCCCTTTGACCACATCTCTTCATTTGTGACCAGATCCTGACAAGGTATCTAGTATCACTAGAACTTTCTCAACTGCCTATCTGCAATCTCAGTTTGTTTGGTTTTTTTTTTCAAACTACTAATCACCAATCATCCTATGCATCTCACTTAGATTACTCCGAGCCCTAGGAGTTCTTGTACTATGTTTCTCTACAGATTAGAAACATAACTCTTTTATTTCTTCTAGAGAGGGATCTCACTCTGTAGACCAGTCTGGCCTGGAACTCAGAAATATTCCTGCTTCTACCTCTGCAGTCATGGGACTGAAGTTGTGCATTAACATGCACTGCAAAATATAATTTTCTCCCCCTTCTCCATTATGTTATTTGTATGAATTTACTCATCTTGTTGATGGAGAATTACCGAGGACCTCCCATCTGCTGTTCCCTTACTTAGCTGGAGCAAGTTCCTACATGAACATGTTTTACTGTGATGGCTGAATCATCTCTCTGTCCCCAACTCATGTCTTGAAGTGCCAACCAATAATAGCTCACAATGTGATGATACTGGAAGGTAGGCCCTTTACAAAGGTGAGTAAATTACAGGCAGGCCACTGAGGAGGACCCTGACCCAGTCTACCTGGAGCCCTTCTCAGAGCATGGGATTTAAATCCATAGAACCCAGAGGTGCACTCTTTCAGAAGACAGGCCCTGTGGGGCCCTGGCAAGAAGATAGAATGGGAAGGTTTCCATGTTGCTTTTCAAAAGGCCTTTAGTGTTAATTGCCCCTCCCTGTATCCCTCTCAGAGACTTTTGAAGGAAGATTTTAAAATGAAGAACCTAAGGTAACTGATAAGTAACTTAAGTAACTTACCCAGAATCATATGGCTGATAGGGAGTGGAGTCAAATGTGCAAAGTAAGCAGACTATCAGAGAAACAGAAGGAGAGGGAGGGGAAGGAAGGGAAGAGGAGAGGGAGGAGGGCAAAGGAGGAGGAGGAAGAGGAGGAAGAGGAGGAGGTGGAGGAAGAAGAGGAGGAGGTGGAGGAAGAAGAAGAGGAGGTGGAGGAAGAAGAG